>VZTV01121217.1:2251-12694 GCA_013400875.1 Anhinga rufa
TTCTAATGGGGTAAGATGTTCAGCAGATAGTGCACTCCCACACAGAGGCTAAAACTGGCATGTACTCCCATCTCTCTGTTTGGCAAGGCACACATTCCTTGCCTCTTCCAACTCTTTTGGTTTAGCTTTGCTGGAAACTGCATGCTGACACATCTGTACACCATCATCAAACGGAATTTTCATCCTGCAAGTTAACTCCCTGGTCTTTCAGAATCAGCAAGCAATAATCTCACTGGTTGAACAGATCCTTCATAAGCGCCCCTTGAGGCCTGTGTCACTCATTTGTTTGATATTTGCATTTAATTTGCTCAGAAGGTCAAATTATACATCATTAAAAGGTGCTACATTAGCAGCATAACAGCAGTCCAAGAGCAGCATCTTTTTCATATAAACTAAAAGGTATATAGCAGCCTTCAGCTTTCATGCATGCTCTCTTAATTCTGAATAACATTAACTTAAAGGAATCATCCTTTCCCATCACCTCTGAACACGGTTCTTTCCTGCCTGCTGCTTTCCCTCTCCCCACCCTTTCCTCTCAGACAAGTCCTCACCATGCTAATTTTGGCCATCTCGCCAAAAGTACTATCCTAGAACAAAGCAGATGTAGATAAACAATACAGGCAAAGTGGAAAGTTTTCATGGAGAGGGAAGGAGGTGCGAGAATCATTCTGCATTAGCTTTCAGTTTAACCTTTGGCTGTTGAGGACTTAGAGAAGACTGGCTGCTTGTTGTGATTGGTATCAAAGGATCCATATGCTCTTACTTGGAGAACACCCCAAGGGTGACTGCAGAGCCAGGGCCTGATGGAACATGTGTCAGTCAATGCTCTTACATATTATTTGAATTGTTCACAGTAATAGCTATACAACACTCTTGCCTGGCATCTTCTCTAAATAAAGCTTTCTTTTCGTTCAAGTCTTGAAAAAGTAATTAAGACCGGTATCTGTCTCCTAGAAGGTTGATGCTTTCATTTCCAAAGAATCCCACCCAATTCCCAGGTAAATGCATGACTTTAAATGCATACTGCTGCAGCAATAAGAACCTCTAGGTTGTCACTAATTCTTCATTTATTCTCCTGAAAGTAATCTGTGAACTCATGATGACACCCAGTCCCATCAAGAATGACCCAATAACTCGTACACGCAGTATACACTTGGAGTCTCATAACCACCCACTTTTTAGGTCCATTTACTAAAATGGAACTTTAAACCAATAGGTTCAGGATTTCAAAATTTCACAATTAACTATATTTTGTTTTCTTCTCATGTATGGCTACAGCCAGGTTTCAATTCCTGTGTCAGCAAAAGCACACTGCACTGCTGCAAGCATTTCAGTAACATTGAAACCTCAAGAAAATTAGCATGACTTTGGTTATAAGTGACAATTTTATGAACTAGTTTTCTAGGTTTTTTGGCTGAAAAGCAGCTTGAAATAAGACATCTTGGAATAAGACTAGGATTTACATGAACACAGTTTTTCAAAGCCTGATATCTTTTATGAAACAGTCTTGAAGTGCTTTTACATGTTACTGCTAAACTGACGTAATGGCTAGTAACTGTAGAAACAATTTCCTCCTCATCTCAAACTCTCCTCCTCCCATAGCGCAAGCATCTGTGACCCTATGAGGTGGCTCAGAGAGCTAACCCAACTGAAAAGCAGCCCTATCCTTCCTTGAAAATTACTGTTCCTGCCTCTTATCTCTGCCTGTTTTTTGAACTACCTCACTGTGGGGGTCAAGCACAGAAGACTAAGGAAGAGAACAGAATGTCTGGTCAGAGGCAGAGGAAAAAACCCAAACACTTCTTATATTAGGGATAACTGTTGTCAAAAAAGCAATGCCTAAATTACCACTTTTGCACCTCTCCTGCACACTTTGCAAAGCAGCTCACCGCTGCAGCCACAGCACCTGGAGCTGTAACAGACCTGCATGACTGAACTCACCTGCATACTGGAGACTCAAGTCGGGAGTTCCAAAATACAACTGAACCAATGCACCTACCAGCCTAGCTGCTGTGAGACAGCACAAGAGATTCACACTTGCATACTGCACACTCCCCAGCACAAGAATGCATCTGCTAGAATGATTTAATGCACCTAACATATGAAAGGCACCCTCAAATCTCATTGAGAAAGTGAGGGACAAATCAATTATGCTAAAATAATCACAGAACTCCAGGTCAAACCTGACAGGAGAGGAAATGACAGTTCAGTCACCCAGGCAACCCTGACGTATTTCCTTTCTCAGTGTTAAGCAACTCAAACCAGAAACATATAGATGACTAACTTTTTAGATGCCCAACTTCAGCAGTGTGGAAGGATCCCAGCTGGTCTGAAAACCTGCAATCCACACAAGGTCTTGGCTCTGCAACATCTTTGACTGTAAGGAAGCACAACCTGAAGGAAGAGGCACAGGCAGGAATCCTTAAATGCTTAGGGACCCCTTCAACAACTAGTTAGAGGTGGTTATTGCTGTTTATTCAGATATCTTATAGATGTTCTTATGGCTGCATGTTAAGTATTGCAGTGAAAAAATGCCATTCTTTGTCTCTAATCCATCACAGACTGTGACAAAAGCATTCGCAAATTAATCACAGATATTATGCAAAGAATTAAAGTTTGGCTACACATTTATTGTATGCTGAAGGGTGGACTATTCACTAGCTCCCAACCACTGTGGGTATAAGCTAGGATATATGGACCAGCCATAGAAGTGTGGCTAGCAGCACACACAAATATTTCCTAAGTCTCAGTTACTACAACATTAAATCTGCTTTGATAAAATCTCCTAGCCCTATTTAGAGGACAGGAACACTCCTCACCATCGTAGCAGGCCTGCCCCCACACCAGTGTCAGTGCTGCTGTGGACCTTGCCCAGCACCAAACAGTGCTTCAGTCTCAGGAAGGGGAATTAACCACAGGAGCCGGCAGCACAACCAAGCAATTATCCTGCCCGGTCAGCCTTCTGGACAACTGCCATAGACACCAAGATACTATGGAAAATGCACAGTGGGTCATACAGAAGACAGAATGCCAGTGACAGCCTTTCCAGGGGACTACAAGGCTTTGTCAGTAAGGCCAAGGTTATCTACCATAAAGCTGAAGTTTTACTCAGAGCAGATCAGAACATTCAGGATGGTTTGCTCAGACTTTAAGGTCCGTAACACTAAAAACAAGCTTAGGCTCACCGTCCTGTGATGTACTTTTTTCTAAGCACTAATGTGACAGAAGCAGAAAAGTAGGCTCTTTTACCCTGCCTGGAGGAGCTCATCCATGCAGCAGTGGTGCATGAATGGTGGTAGCAGGGCACTCCAGGCCAAGCATAAGCTATACTGAGAAAGACACAAAGAACAGTAGCTATCCTCAAAAATTTTGTGCTTGCCCACATTTGCCTGGATTTTCAATCACTGCTCCCTAGCACCAGGGCCAGTCTCCTGAGAAATGTCAAGTTTCTACTACAAAACAGAGGCACCAGATTTCATAACAAAAAGTCTCTCTTTTGAGAATGAGTGACTGGCAGGGGCAGGGTGGGGGGAGAAGAGATGTGCAATCACTGCAGCTGCCTGCAATACAGTTTTCCCTGCCTCAGAGGCATACAAAGAACATGGTAACATCCCAGCGCAGGGCCACGTTCCAAAGCCAGGCCTATAATTGTGCCGAATTATTATTTCCCATGGCATTCTTGGGAGGCTCCAAGGGCAGAACGCCCCACCTGCTGCATTTGTCAGTGCCTGTCTCAGCACTTACCCAGCCACTTGGCCCCAAAGGCTTCAGGAAAAAGCCTTCATTGCGGAGATTTTGCAAAGTTACACTCCAGCAAGTAAACAACTGCTCCAGAGCCAGGGAGCTAAAACATTTCCCCAGCAGTCCTCTTCCAGAAGGCACACGTGAGCACAGACATCAAGCTTGGCAGACGGGGAGCTGTATCTTAGGAAGAACACTTTCCTTTCTGTAATCTTTCAATGGCAGCCCAGAAGAAGAAAATCCTAGCTCTCTAAAAAGCAGACTGAAGCAATTTACAAGTTTACCAAGACAGGCAGGCATATATAATGAAAGCTGTTCAGGATTAGATAGAGCAGAATAAACTTGTTGGAACAAGTAACACCAGCAGCCCAGGAGCAGCCTTCTCCAAGGACTGCCTGGAAAAATAAACCATGCTGCAATGAATAATCTTTCAGGAAAGCAGTTTTCCAGAGCAAACTGGAGCAGGAAAGAGTAGTAGCAAAATCTTCAGGTAATTTTACTGGCATAGCACAGGGCAGATGGACTTCCACCAGAAGACAAGTTGAGGGGGACACCTACACTTTATAAGGCTTCAAATGAAAAAATAAATCTTGCACTTCCATACTTATTCAGGGCATTACACCTTGTTTGGGAGAAAGGGCTTTAATGTCACTTAAACAAGGGCTAAGTGCATGTTGCTACATTGTGATGGTGGGCCCTCACCACGGCTGACGGCTCATCAATAAGTTTTATCCCACCTAAAAAAATAGGACACCTAGTGAACCCACACTCGCATCATCATCCTGCTCCTATGTACTGCCACCAGCCTCATCTTCCGCACCCAGCACTTCACTGTCCTCCCACCCACAACACCCTGCCATGCCCAGCTGCCTTCCTCCCTCCTTGCTGGGCCCTCACCTAGGCCAGACTACTTGCTGCGGCCAGACCATTTAAGGACTAATGGGATCAAAAGGTAAAAGATTCTGTTAAAAGAAAGACTGATAGACAAAAGCCACCCGTGGTCCTCATTTTTCCATGCTAGACTCTTCACTACAGGCTCTAAACAACTGTCATTCAGCTTCTGTTGGCTATTTCACCCCACTGCTTTAAGGAAACCCAGCTAGGTTGTCAGCAGCTGGGACAGAGAACACCTCCCTGCTGCCAGGACTAAGCACACCGCTAACACCACATGAATGCATTTGAGGGCATATGAGGTAATGGCAAGAGTCCAGCAGTTTCCGCCCACCCCCAGCTACTCTGGATTCAAACAGCCAGACACACACCCCCCACCCCCCCCTTGTGAGTAGCAGCTTCCAAGAAATCAAAATAATCCCAACTTAATAGATAGCAGCACCTACAACACACTAAAGATTAACTGAGTTAAATTAGGTAACAATGACATCACTATTCCAATTCTATTTAGAACATGCAATTCTTCATTTTTAGCATCAGAGGGTTTAACAGAGAATTGTATGATTTCAGGCATGTGAATTTAGGAGTAAACACTATGGGCTTTCTCAGCATGGTCAACAGAAAGTAGCTGCCTTTCTTCACAGACTGAGGTTGATGGCTCTGTGCAGCAGAGACACCCAGACTCTAGACTAAGCCTCCCCTATGCACAAACCTGCACCAGGCTGAAGGTCGGGCAGAATTATACTTTGCTCAGAGCTAAGATGCTGAGTTTAAGTTTTATGTTTCCTTTTGCTTTATGACATTAAGTCAGTTATGCCTCAGAGAACAAAGACAGGGAAAGAGTTTGAACATCTTCTGAAACCATCATCTTGAAATTATCATTACCAAAAATCAAAAGCAAACCTGTATAAAGTGTTCCCACCAGATGTTCCTTTCCAGATAGAGTTTCTCTGGGAAAGTAAAGAAAGCTCTCCTGATAGTTATTTGGGCCCTTACCTGCCCATGTTAAGAAGCTACAATTCTGACAAGTTTGAACCAAAAAAATATTCAAGGATACAGGACACTCCATCACAGTCCAGATGGATATAAGCAAACAGCTAATGTGACTATTTTAGGAACTGACCATTGCTTTTTTGTAGATCTGACTACAGAAAAAAAAGCTGGCTGAACAGTAGTCAACACACCAATAAACACTAAACTTTTAATCTTCATCAAAAGAAGTGTTCGCAAAATTTTGTATCCACTGAACTGGAATTTATTTGCAAGGTGTAAGGATAACCTGGCAGAACCTATCAGCTACAGCACGGCTTGTCCAGAAGATGGACAAGCTTGCTTTTGTCTGCTGGCCTATTACTTTTTCACAGAGGAGCTTCAGAGGCCACAGGATAAGCAGCTGCTCCAACCTGAGGGAGCTCTGCCAGGAGGTCAGACATCCTCAGCTCTGGGAGAAGCCGGGAACCTTCAGAGCCAGCCCCATGGCACTGGAAGCCAATGAAGTCATAAACTGAATTGCAGGGTACATACAAGGAAGCACCTAATAGTCCTCAATCAGGTCTCCTGATCCATCTGGTCAACAGTTAACATCAACTACGGGCAATATGCATATAACACGAGCATGGAATGGAAGGTTTAAAGTAAAACGCTGCCTACTGTAATAAAAATTAAGAGCTAGCTGAGTTTCCAGATGGATGACACCTTCCATTTCAGACAAGCAGAATGCTTGTTAATTTTTAATTCATAATACAGTTACTTGTCCTGTTGTACATAAGTATGTGTATATACATGTACACATTTGAATCGAAGTGCATGTGAAGTACCAGAATGCAGAGTAATGCAATAATGCAGAATCATTTGTTCTTTCCTTTACATTGCACACATAGGAAATGTCTGATTTTTGCTTCAGTGAAGTGTCTTTGGAGGGTGAAAAGGATGGTTTTAAAGTTCACTCTGTTCCTACAAAGGGAAAGACAACAGCTTTGGGAGGATACACAAGATGTTTCACCGAGAAAGACTAGTCCTTAACATTGTTCCTCACTGTTTCAAACTTGCTCATACTCATGGATGAGAGAAATACAACAACCAGTGCAAACTGCTTCAGAGGGCTTTATGAATTTCTATTTTATTCAAAGCCCTCAACACCTTCCTCCCCCAAGTAATCTCAAAGCCAGAAGGAATTATCCTCTTATCCACAGAGCAGCTTGCAGAGCACCGAGGGGAGGATTACAGAGAAGCCCTGCGGCACATCCCTCCCTGCAAGGACACTTCTGCCTTTCAGGCTCGTTAATTCATAACTTCAGCGGAGTTAATGCAGGGAAAGGACAGACTGCACACCCAGCAAGTCTGTCCTTTACAAAGTGCTTGAAGCAGTTCAAGAACAGCAAACACCACCTTCCTCGAAAACACAAATTCTTCTGGAATTCACAGAGGTTACACCCTGGCAGTCTGTAACAGCTGTATTTCCCTCAATTGTATAGTGGAGTAGGACAGCTGTAAAGTAATTATGAAGCAACAATGAGTTTATGGGGTTTATAATAACTGAAGTAGATTTTTAAAAGTTTTTAAAGACATGTTTCTTTTAATTTCCCACTTGAAATTCTCTATTAGAACTAAATTACATACAAATAGGACCTATTATCAGTATGGCTCTGCCCAAACAACACAGAAATACTGGAACTCTAGGAGCTGTAGTACTATCTTAACAGTCATCAAAATGCTACATCAGCATTTTAGCAGCAGGTCCACATTAATTCCCTTTATCCAAACTCATTCAGTTCAAAACTGAAGAATCAGTAAAGCTAAGACAAGTCAAGAAGTTTTTCTTTTACTTTATAAATTAAAAAAAGATGCAAGCAGAGCTTCACAGCTCTAAAAATAACAAGGAACAGTGAAAACAAAAAGGCAGGTCCATTCCTCAACTGAAGAGACATCTTTTTGTTTATTCAGTTTGTCTTAAATATTAAACATGCGTCTATTAAATTTACTCTAAGTCCACAAAACCAAATTGAACTGATGTGATTGATTCCACATCTTTAAAACTGAAGAAGTCTAACCTGCCTTCATCTAATGCACCTTGAGGCAAACAGACTAAAGTAAAACAAAGAAAACCTCTTGCAAATATATATAACTGTATGTTAACATAAAACAAGACTAGAAGTCAGAGCTCTGTTGTCACATGTGATAGGGCATGCATCCTGCCAAGCCCTGCCAACAGGATTTGAGAGCGCGAGCAGGGAAGAAAATGGAGCAGAGGGAATACACCACAGCCCCCTTTGGCCCTCCTGGGCATGTAAGATTAACCGCATACCCCCTACATAGCAACCCAAACTTTGACATTATTTGTTAAAAATGAAAACAAGTTTTTGTAAGAATTTCCCCTGGCATTTAAACAGTTTCAACTGTATTTCTAGCATGGTTTTCTGTTTGCTGGTTAAAGTCAAGGGTTTTAAACTGCTCTAATCATAAGGCAGGCTGATTCCCATCACAGCTGCTGTTGTTCTGCCCTCCCTCATCTTTCCTGGCAACAAGTTTCTGTTCTCTTCCCCTACTAAAGCTAGCCTGAGTTAGTCCATTCCCAGACTGAGAAAGCTACAAACAAATTTCACAGTGAAAAGTCATCACAGAACAGCTACAGGAACAGCATCTGAGCAGGGACCTTAACCCTCGTACGTGCACAAATTCTCATCTCTGCCTTTCTGCAAGTTAAATCCAACTGTATGTTTCCTAAGAGCAATACATGATTAAAACACAGAGTAAAACCAAAGACTGATGGTCTCGTTACACGTGAATGAATATAACGTAAGAACAGGCATACTGAAAAAAGCCAGAAGTCTACCTATTCCAGCATCCAGTCCAGCAGGACACTCCACTATATTCCACCTTCCCCACGATATCTGGGGATGCATTTCAGATGCCACACTGAACTTTAGTCTCAGGCACAACTGTCAAACAGATACAGACACATTCCTAAAGAGATAATGCACCAGTTCCTTAAACTGTCTGCCAAAATAATGTGGCTCCACAAAGCACCAGCAGGACCAGGATGGCACACCTAGCTGAGGAAGCAAGGATTATTTTCCAGTGAGACCACCAAATATTCTGAAGGGAAAGAAAATGCATCCAAGCACTGTTGCAAATCAGCACTTAATATGGAGGATTCAACCTGCACAAAGGACTTAAAGAAAAAAAGCCAATTTCAGTCAAGCTAACATGCACTCTCTGGGAACTGCCAGTGAGCCAGATAAATAGGAAAGGTGAAAAATTTTGTATTGACCTGTACCAGCCTAAGCTGTGACAGCAGCATCCCTCTCACTAAGTTCCTACCTTCTCTCGAGCAAACATTCACACTCATGCAAGCACATGGTGTGCCACTTCAGACAGCTGAGCCAGCTGAAAGCTAACCTACCAGAAAAAGCTTCCCCCCCCCCAAAAAATTAACTCTCTGTGCTGACTTACTGTTTGGTCACACAGGCAGAGGAATGCATGGCTGGAGTCATGGAAGCCCCAGACCACACTGGCTCAAGCTGCCGCAGAACTGCAGCATGGATGAACTGCTAACCAACACGGCAAATGGAGAGATAGACTGCAAACAAGAGCGTGGTGTTAAGTGTAATTCCAGTCTGCAGCGAGAGTGATAGATCACACTCTTTAGACTCCAGTCATAGTGGCATCTACCGCGGTATATCAGGACAGCCTGAGGGATTATTTCGCAAACCCAACTCTCACATCTCCCTTTCTCTTTGCTGGAGTTTGTTTGACTAAAGAGAATGGGAACACCAGGCTGCCACCTGCAGAGGACAGAAATAGAGTTTAGCTCTTTTAATAGAACTTCACATGTGCCTACTTCCAGAGCAAGAGGAGGAGACAACATTGTGACTTTGGAGCAGTATATTGCTTTCCCTTTTACCAACTCCAGCAGAGTTCCCTAGTCCCTGCACGGCTGCAGCACCAGCACTGCTCTGGGACACAGCACCCTTTTTAAAGGGAGCCTCCTGGCAGCCAAGAATGCCTGCTATGAAACAGTTATTTATATTGAGCTTTAGCACACTCAGGTAACAGAGAACCATGGCCTTATGTTTAAAAGCCCTTCAACCGATGCTTCGCCTTGCACAGAAGCTTAGCTACAGCCTTTTAACTGACCCTTGCCCCTTTCCTGGAAAACTTTCCAAACACAAAGGACACAAGGAGCAGCCCCCCAGGGCTATGCCATAACCAGCCAGCCAGAGAAGTCCGCTCTTCTCTACTCCAACTGCACAGAGCTGGAGCTTACGCTGGGTTTGAGAAGACCCTACCCCACACTCTACAGGAAGAAAAACCTGTGCCAGCCAAGCAACTTTCGGCAGAGCTGAACCCCAGGCTACCGTGCTGCAGCGTGGGGATTAGGCGCTGGCACCAACATAGAGTGCGCAGAGCCTGGCTGGGGACGAGTAGCAACAGGTGAGCTCGGGGCTGCGTGGTGGGGAGGGCAGCAGGCCAGGCAAGCGGCAGCACCAGCTCGGCAGCACGAAGGCGCCTCCGGCAGCCGCTCCTCGCCTGGCCACGCAGCTCGCCCCAGCCCCAGCACACCGCGGGCGCTCCGCCGAAGGCCCCGGCCCCCCCGGCCCGTCGCGTCGCGCACCTTCCAGCCGGCGGAGCTGTTGCTGTCGCCCTTGTCCTTGAAGTAGGGGACGGAGCGAACCATCCACTCGTAGATCTGCGCCAGCGTGAGCCGCTTCTCGGGGGCGCTCTCGATGGCCTGGCTGATGAGCTCGGCGTAGGACTGGTTGCCCCAGGCGTTGCGCCGGGAGCCGCCCTTCCGCGCCGCCGTACCACCCG
>VZTV01121220.1:0-10090 GCA_013400875.1 Anhinga rufa
TTTTCTCAAAAAAAACCCTCTTTGTAGCTCATTTTGTCCAGTGGAATGACATGTTTTTAATGGAGCTAGGTAAAATTCATATTCTTAAGTTACCTGTCTCTGTTAAAGTATTCTTCTAAAGAACTTGATAATTTTGAAAAAAAACTGGCTATCTTTGCTGTACTCATTGAATCCAATCTACCAAAACACCTCAGGCATATATTTTGGGTTCTGTGAAGGTTCTTTTGTTCTGCCAGTGTTGATTTCTATTAAAGCATTCTTGAAATCTCTTTTCAACTCATGAATTATTTAGTATTTCTTTTCATAGTCCCATTCATTCAAATTACTTTTTTACTTGCATAGCCCATTATATACCTTCAAGTTCATAGCTAAGTGCTTAGTATTGAGAATGTAATTTTTATTATTTAGAGGTATTATAAAACTAGCTGCATAATGTATTAGAACATGCCTTGTTTGTTAAAGCTTATTCTTGCAACTGGAAATAAGCCTTTAAAAATCCTGACGTTTTTCAGGTATTTTTCTTGAGAGAGAGAGAAAAGAAAAGTGTTTATATGTGGGTTAATTTGTTCTTTCTTTTTTTTTCAGTGGGGAAATAAAACAATACGTTTGTTACAGTCTCATGTAGCAATTCTAAAATAGTGGATTTTAGCATAAAGTCTGGAGGTTCCAAACTTCAGATGCAGAGATGAAAGCTTCTGAAAGCTGAAATCTAAACCTCAAATGTATGATTGTGATAGCAGTTACTGAAATTTGTAACTTAAAACAACAGGGTTGCAACAACAGTTCTCTAGTAACCAGGAGGACTGGTTTTTCCTTAAATAGGTATTTGGAAATTTGTAAATATAACTTACGAAAAGTCACAAGTTTTGGTTTCTTTTCCTTAGGGATATCAGGGATCAGCAGGAGCTCCAGGTATCCCAGGAACTCCAGGGGTTCAAGTAAGTTTCTGTTTAATTTCTAGAATTTGAAAATCTGAGACAAATTCTGCCAAACCTCTCCCAATATCCATTGTTTGTCATTGAGAGCTGAGGTGTGGGGAATGAAAAGGGCTCAAGGGATGGCATGAAGCCAGGGGGCATTCTCGAGTGAACTGCGTTGGAACTCACATTGCTTTGGGGTTTGTAGGTAGGCTGACAATTAGACTGTAAATCTAATCATTACTAGGTCGGGCCTGTAGGAGCAGGACTCAGCTGGGGCTTAGACATTTTCATCCTGATCCAGAAGCCAAACAGTAGTTCCTTCTGTTTTTCTAAGAAGCAGTAACAGTGAGCTGAAGCCTTGTCATGGTGATTGATTACCCACAATTCACATGTCCGAAAGAAGGTTTCAGATAAAGCCCAGACTGATGGAGGAGAATTCTTTTTCTTTCTTCATTGTGTTAATTTAGTAGCCCTTACTGGGACAGTTATTGGAAACTAGTGCTGTATTTTACTTGTGGCATGATCTAGTCTGGCTGGATAGTCGAGGGCTTATTAATTTGTTGAATGAAATATCTGAGAGCATGCTGGGGTGAAGAGCTAGCCTGCAACAAGGCATATGTGAAGGCTGTCTGATGGACATTTGAAAGGAAGGGGATGTCTCTGGACTAGTACAGGCTGTGTGATGTCCTTTTTTCCTGGGGTGTCCTTGGTTAGAGCAAAGAATTCTTTTGGTGTTCCTCAGTCATGGGCTGTGATAGTGTGTCATATTCATACATGCTGGATACATTTCATGCTTGGTTCTGCTTTTCTATCTAGTTACCAAAATGTGATCAGCCAGCTGATGCATCAGTCCCCAGGTCATGTCATTTCTGCGTCTCATTCTGTATCAGACTGTATTAGTATTTCAGCTGGTTTTCATTTTTCTCTCTTAGGGACCACGTGGTTTACCAGGTATCAAGGGAGAGCCGGGGAAAGGTGGGGCTAAGGTAAAAAACAAAAAAAAAAAACAAAAAAACCCTGAAAATATAGTCATAGATAAAAATATTTTACTCTTACCATTTATAATTTTTGGTTGTAGAGTTAATAGTATCAATATTTTCACATGAGGTTTCTTCGAGAATTGTTTATTAAAACAGTAATAAAGAAGGAATAAGAATCCTGCATTTAGAATGTTACTTCAGTTCTGAATCTGGTCTGCTTTATTTAATAAAGTTTATATAGGCTTTAGCACTGCCAGTAACACCTTTATTGCACTGAATAATTTATATTTAGAAAGCATATATAATATGGGTACCTGGAAGCATGATACAGACATCTGTCAGAATGGTTTCTTTCTGTCTCTTTTCACCCTTTTTCTCTTTAAGTAAGCATCCAGATGAGCTAGGCAGGAATTTTTGGATGGCACTTTTTATCAGAAAACACTGATTAATTGAAACAAGCTTTTTGTGGAAAAACTTTCGTGTAGCTGGTAGCTTGGAGCTGCAGACAGAAGTGGAAGCTTACATATAACTCCCTTCTGGTAATCAGGGTAAACTTGAATTTGGATCTGCTGTATACACAATGAATAAACTAGCCATTGGCTATCAGCAAGTGTCATTGATATGTAAATATATGTCCACCCTACTCTCACACTTTCATCCTATGTTTAGAAAAGTTCTACGTTCATTGCGGTAAAAGTGTATTTTGTTTTTGGTTTATTAAAGCTTCAAAGCCTCTTTTGTAAAACAAACACTTGTTTTCCAAACAGATTTTACTGTAGAATTTCCTTCTAAAGTTCCCAATATTAAAAGCAGATCCTTAAATTCATCACTGTTCAGCAGAATTCTCAAATGCATTATTAGAGCTGAAAGATGTGCTTATGTGTTCTGTGCTTTAGGCATCTTAATCTAATTGATCAGTGGGCCATGTGCAGAAACTAAGATACTGATGATGAAAAACTCCATTCTCCTGGCAGTGCAGGGTTGTGACAGATAGAACATTTCCTAATGCTCAGTCCAGCCTTGTTTAAAATGTGCCAAGAAACAGGGCTTCCACCACTGCTTTAGAAAACTTCTTCCATTGTAAAGTAGGTCTTGCCATTAGAATTTTTTTCCTGATGATTCAGCCCAAATTTTCATCTCTTAATTTCATCCCATTACTTGTAAAGTTTCTATAGCAACTAATTTAAAACCTTTTCCATTGCCAAGCGTTTTAGTTTATCCAATAATTGAATCACCACTTCTGAGCAGAAATCGAGATTCCATTCTTTTTCATTAAGAAGCAATGGATGCATGAAGTGTTTATTTTATATGTTTTGCTGATTTTTTTGAACTCAGTTCTATTACCTGTTGTCAATACTTATTTTTCTGTCTTCTGTGAATATGTGACAGACATCTCTGAATCTGCTGAGACGTGAATGGTTTTGATAAATACCACTGAGACATATTTTCTTTTACCCTTTGTCTTAGAACTTGAAATATTATATAAAATAACTTCCTGAGCATAATTTACTATTCCTCCTTTATGACTGAAATATACTAAACAAATTTAAATATATTGCTCATATAAAGTTAGATATTAACAGAGAGAAAGCATTGAGATTGTCCAAAAATGATTTGGTGATTGGCTTTTTGTCCTGAGTGAAGTAGATCCACTCTACTGAAACAAGCAACTGAGCTTGTTTTTATTGTTTCAAGTCAGGTACTGCCAAGTTATAATTTAGCCTTTTGTTGTAATCGCTTAAGGAAGCTTGCAGATGAATTGTCAGATAAATATCTTCAGTACCAATAGCAAAAGTTTTGGAATTCCTGATATCTGACACCTGTGAGGACAATAAAAAGAATGTTTTGGCTTGTGTTTTCAATTGCCAGCTGCTTTTACCAAAGTGGATTCTTTCTTCCACTGAACTGAGAACTCATTTGTCCAGGCGCCACAGTTGTTTAACCAGTGTGTCTTGGTTTCATTTTGTTTAATTTTTAGAGAAAGTACTTAATACCTTATTTTTTAATACTTCACTCATCCAGAGTAAGCTGGTGAGAAATCTGATAAGGTCAGTGGTCTTTTATATTTGTAGTAAGAGGTGGGAGCAAAGCCATCCAGATTTAGGGAATTTCCTTGTTCTTTGAGAATTAGGAATGGATGGTAGAATTATTACAACTCCTACAGAGATTTCCAAAGCTCTTTTCAAAGCTTTTTTTTCCCTCTTGTCAAAGCTAAATTGCTACTTTTGATTCTAATTTATTCTAATTTATTGCTAATTTATTCTAAAAAAATTAGTGATTGTTTAATTTTTTCTTTTATGTATTGAATCTTGTTTAAAGGTCAACAGACTCTCATCAGTCAGCATACCAATGTTATGTAGTTGATATGGTGATATATAATGTCTTTCCACTATTTGGTGATTATTGAGAGTATGAATGTTATTACAGTGTACTACTACTATTTTAAGTATAAAGATTTATGATATGTTTGCTCTTTTAGGGTGACCGTGGACTACCTGGTTTTCCTGGATTACATGGGATGCCAGCACCAAAGGTTGAAATTAAATATTTCTTGTTACAATATTCATGTTTCATCTTGCTCTATAGTTTAATTTAAAGGAAAAATAAGTTTATATACAATATTATGTCAGTGCATTAGATGAACTACATAAAATGAATAGATATGATGCTGAAAGTCAAGGAAGATATGTTCCATTGGACTTCATTACATACATATCAAGCAATGGAAACCACCTGTTTTTTAATTTTTGTTCTGTTCTACGGGATTCTATATTAATTACTTTGAACTTTGATTTTACTACTACTTAGAACCTTCTTCACAAACAATGTGTCAAAAAAGTAAAAATAATTATATAACTTTCTTGAATTCATCCAATTTGAGTGACAGCATTTTGAAGGAATAGTTCTGCTCTTCTGTGTTAGTACTAAACTGAATTTACTTCTTAGTTTTTCCAAGTTCGTGTTTTAAACTTTTCAAATAAGGTCTTCAGGAGAGTGCAGCACTTTTCAAAAGCTGAATTTTCACTTAGGTGCCTATCTATATTGAAGCGACCAGAAACTCGAAGTGCCTTCCACTGAAAATAGAAGCATTAAGCCTGCAGACTGGATTGTCTCACCAGCAGTGTTGGACATTCTGGGCTTCTCCCCTAGGACAGCTTGGAAAATGCAAAATTTGCATTTACTGTCTTGAGCATATTTTTTTATATCAGATAGAGCTCTTTGCCTGCTTCACTTTATGTCTGGTATACATGTATACTTTGTATATATATCTGTATACAACTACTTCTATTTTAAAAATTAACATATTTATACACATTTGTCTAGGGAGAAAGGGGTCCTAAAGGAGATCAAGGAGTACCAGGAATATATGGAAAAAAGGCAAGTAAATATATTATCATAAAATAAAGCAAAATGTTATTGGTATCTGTGGTAGAGTGACCTTGGCTGGCTGCCTGATGCCCCCCCAGCCACTCTCTCATTCCCCCTCCTCAACAGTAAAGGGGGAGAAAATAAGATGGAAAAGCTTGTGGGTCCAGATAAGGACAAGGAGATCACCTACCAATGACTGTCATGGGCAAAACAGACTCGACTTGGGGAAGATTAATTTAGTTTATTGCCAACTAAAATAGGTTTCTATAGTGAGAAAGAAAGACAAAAACTAAAACACCTTCCCCCCTACCCCCTGCTTTTTCCTAGGATCAACTTCACTCCTTCATGGGATGGGGAATGGGGAGCAGGGTGGGGTGGGCAGTCCATAACAGCTCCTCTGCTCTCCTTCCTCCTCACACTTCTCCCCTGCTCCATCATGGGTCCTTTCCACAGGCTGCAGTCCTCCAGGATAAACATGCTCCTGCGTGGGGTCTCCATGGGCTGCAGCTTGGCTACCACAGCTCCCCCACGGTCCGCTCCACAGGCTGCAGGAGAATCCTTGCTCCGGTGCCTGGAGCACCTTCTTCACTGACCTTGGGATCTGCAGAGTTGTTTCTCTCACTTTTTCCCTTACTCCTTACTTTGCCTATGTCGTGGGTTTTGCCCTTTTTAAAATATATTTCCCCCAAGGCTCCACCACCGTGGCTGTGGGGCTCGGCCGTGCCCTGGGGTGGGTGGGCCGGAGGCGGCTGGAACCAGCTGTGTCCGGCACGGGGCAGCCCCGGCCGCTCCTCAGAGGCCGCTCTGCAGCCCCCGCTGCTGCCAGCGCCTGGGCACCTGCACCCAGTACAGTATCATTTATATTTTTATAATAGGTGTATTCACAGAGAATTTAATTCTGCAGTCCTAACTCAGAAAAATTTCCACTGAAGTTACTGGATATACTTGTGTCTAGTAATACTAATAAACTCATGCTCTGTTTTTTTTGGATATTTTGAGAACTCTCTTCATCTTTCTGTTAAAGGATTGATTTTATTCATTGTAACATAATACAAAATGCTTATAAGTATATACTTTGCAAATATGTCTATGCCTTTAATATGGGGTATATGTAATAATTTTATTGCAAAGAAGACTGTGCTTTTTAATACATAGAAATGTACATGAATCATATAACCGAACAGGAGGGAGAGAGAGGGGTAAGGGGAGCGAGGAGAGGAGCACACAAACGGAGCAAGACTGATAGCAGCCTGGGAGAGAGTTGTTGTTTTAATCTGTAATTTATATATAGCAAGCAGGGTGTGCTTGTGTGTAAATATTGATATTTCAGTGAGTGTTTTTTGGCCATCCAATGTTAACAGGTACATTTTCACCTGTCCTTATATCTTCTTCAGGTATTTATTGGTCTACAGTTTTAAGCAATTTGAAAGAGGGTCTGTGTTCACATTTCTGTATTTTAGAGCATATTTACATTTCTCTAACAGGGGGTAGTTATTAATTGACCACTGTCTGTGTTAGTAAAGAAACAGATCTTCTACACGTTTTCTAAATAAGAAATAATATATGTGAATTATAGGTTAAATATACTGAATTTGCAGTATAAACATTGAGCACTACTCTACTTTTTGTTTGCTGTATTTCTCAGGGTTCAAAAGGAGAGAAAGGTGATACGGGGTTTCCAGGAATGCCTGGCCGATCTGTAAGTTTTGTGAAGACAATTTGCCTTTAACTTTTGCTTGTCAGTTCACCTACTGATGACTGTTAACCATTGCCACAGGGAGACCCTGGCAGAAGTGGGAAGGATGGATTACCGGGAAGTCCTGGTTTCAAGGTATGTACAAATGTATATTCATATCTTGCTAAGTCTAGCATTGCTATTGGTCTAAATATATCCAGTTTATTATGTGGAGACTTACTGGAAATTAAAATAATGTGTGTTATGCTGAAGTTTACTGCAGTCAATGGCCAGACTTAAATGATTTAAGTTGATTTGTGAGCAGGGGCAAAGCTTTTATTAAGAGTGTATTAGTGATCATCAGAGATTGTTTATACTTTGTCTCCCTTGTCCTGTTTGTGTTTCTCTAACTCTGTGAATCTGTTAACACCTGTTGTGTATAGTTAAGAAGGAAGTAATCTGATTATTATTATTGCTTTTGAAGGGAACTGGATGAAAGTTAGGAGGAAACACCTTCAGTATTGGATACATGTTTATGTTCACATTCCTTCACTGTGCAGTGCCCTTTATATTTAATTTAGAACAGTTTTTCAAGTGGACTAAGTATCCGTCTACTGTAAAAAGACTACAGGATCTGATATTTCTATAATGTATTGCAGTCTGTAAGCTCACTGGACATTTTCTTTACCCAGTTGTTGTTTGCACTGTTCTAATTTGTGAAAAGATGGGCTTTAGCAGTATCAGTTTTAAGTTCACAGGAAAATATTTTAATTAATATGCAATGTAAATGTTCACTTGAATTGATCTAAAGAATCTTTTTAACAACAGCTTTGTTCCTGTAATATTTTTCTTAATAATAATAATGAAGTAATCTAGGGCTGCTCAAGATGAGTGTTCCTTCAGTGTCCAAAAATGCAAGTGTACTTTTAAGTGCATTTGTCTAAATTCCTATTACTGTAGTTGGAGATCTGCGTCTTTCTTCCATTTTGTGACCATACTTGTCTAGAGCAGCTGGGGATACCATGGCGTATCTGTGACATCTGCTGCAGTAGGGAGATATGACACAAGACCTATGAGAGACCTAAACCCTTCCAGTCAGCAGCTGCCAAGAAGGTGGATCCAGCAGGATCCCCAGCTCCCTCAGTCAGGAGGGGACTTAGTTTGGAGCACCTCCTGTACCAGCCTCCTGCTCACAAATGGGACAGCACTGATTCCATACCAGGTTGCTCAGCTGGGTCTTGATAACCTCCAAGGATGGAGACTGCACAGCTGAGCAGCTTGTTCCATCCTTGACTGTCTTCATGGTGAAAAATTTTTCACCCTTATTTACAGCAGGAAATGGTCTACATGTCTATGTGTTAACAACTGAATCAAGCTCTTAGTAAATATAATAAATGGAGCCTCTAAAGTCATTCAGTTGCTTACTGTTAACTGCTGTAACTTCTGTGAGATCACTCGTAAGTTTGCAGTCCTATTTGCTGGTTTTGGATACCCCAGGTGACCTGTTAAGTGCCATTTCGGAAGGCCACAGGTGTCCTGTAGGTAGTACCTGCCAGCCCGATGTGGAAGCCTTGGCTGCCCTAGAGCACCTCAAATGGCACCAAGTATTTGTGATTAGGTAACTGAATCAAGCCCTTGTTCACTGTAATGCGATCTTAGATCCCTAATATATTTCTAGACAACTTCAGGTAGAACACATATAGGTGTCTTAATTTGAAGTTAAAGGGGGGAATTACCACAACACTACAGCACTGTTGTTCTAAAAATTGCCCAACTTCAGTGTATAACCTGTCCTCCTGCAATTCAAAAATTTATTAGGAGAACACATCTAAAATAACAGCCTTTAAAAAGTACATATAAAATTTAACTTTTACGGTAGGTAAACTCAATATTTCCTATTTTATTTGTTCTCTTTGGAAGGCCTAATGCGACTGTGCTAAAAGGTGATGGAATAACTTTATTTTATGTCAACTTGGTGTACTGCTTTTTTTTAACTGCCTTTAAGTTTACACCCTTAAAATATGCTAGTAAAAGAAGTTGTAAATCTTAATTATGGAAAAAAAATAATTTCTTATTGCTCATTTTTCTGAAGTTAACTTCAGCAACCAACAGCAGATTATTTCTATGATACTGAAGGACTTTTTGTTTATATGTTACTTGGTTTAGTTTTACATGCTCCTACATTAATTTAATTTTGATCTTCAAATCCCATTGATACCTGCCTACAAATTGTCATTATTAATATGTATTTATAAGAGCATGTATCTCTGACACTTGCAAATATGTCAGGCAAAGACAATTTAACAGACATTCTTAAAACACTCAGCTAAGTTTGTGTCTATGGATATAGTGGCTACCTATGTTGCCATTAAAGTCAATGGAGGTCTAACCAGTAATGCCAGTGGAGTCTGGAGAGCAATTCAGCTCAAAGGCATCAGACTTGTAGGTACCAGTTTAGTTGCCTACATAAATGCATCTGGTGCATTTGAGATGCATTCATGTCCAAAGCATCCCAAGGGAGCTGACAAATATGACATCACTCCTATGGAAAGCCAGTGACTTTCTGGAGTGGCAGTAGGAACCCAGATAAGACACCCTTGGATGTCTCAAATATGACCAAATGCCTTGTGCAGGCAATGAAATTGAGCTCCTAGTGGCTCGTCAGCTGAGTCAAGGCTCCATCAACTGTCTTGACTAGACTTGTTGGCTGTGTTACGAGCTTAGTTACCTACATTAATATATTTCAAATGAATCCTGCCTTATTTTCAACATATATATTTACACACACATACATATGCTCACAGATATCTCTGCTAAGTTGGTGGAGAAATTCCTTCTCTGGTATTATAGAAAGTAGAAAAAAAAATTATATTTTTTCCTCTCTGGTATTGATAACATGAACAGGTAATAGTCGCAGTTGTTTAACATAACATTTTAACTGTTACTGGTGACCCTTTAGAAAGAAGTATTAAGTAGATAAAGCATGAATTTGGAGAGTATTTTGGTCTGGTTTTATGCTTGCAAACAATATACAGGCAATTCAGAATATTAGTTGTGTGAACCTGTGTACATTTAAATTGAAAGACATTTTCTTGACTATTTTCTTAATTTAATTATTGTAATACAAAAATATAATACAGTCACTA
>VZTV01121223.1:0-33924 GCA_013400875.1 Anhinga rufa
GTTAAGGATTGGCAAAGCTCTGCAGAGACAGGCTAGCAATAACTGAAAAGTTGATTTGCTCTTGTCTTCAGACACGGAGACATCCCTCTGTATTTACCAGATTTTCTATTATTGGGCCTGTGTATTCTTGCTCCCGTCTCAGCTGAGATCATGTACCTGCCACACCGTAACAGCAAAATGCCTCACCACCAATATTAACAGAAGAGCACTGTACCATATTATTCATGCAAGATGTTATCAAAAAATTATTTCACAAATCTATTTGCTACATTTCTCCTCCCCTCTTACTCACTGTTTACTTAGCTGCCGGAATCACTACATTTCAAACGCAGACATGAACCTTACCATGAATATCAACTAACATCTTCTGACTGAGCTACAATTTAAAATGTCAGTTCCAGGCAAACAAGTGAGCAAAACTCATGAGGGCATAATTTATTAACACTGTAAAATGGACTGCTGCTAAATTTTTTCCTCTGGTAATGACAGAGTTGGCCCCTAATCAGACGTGTGCACACCGCGAGGAGTTACAGGATCACCCTAATTCTGCCAGCTGATTCAGGATTTCACATTTGATTCAGTTCTTAACTAACACCAGGAAAAACATTAAAGAAATATACTCCACAGTAATGATGACAGACAACATCCTAAAACATATTCAAAAGATAAACCATCCCCTGAAACAAAGAAAATTTCCTTTGTAAGAGATCACAGCAGCAGAGAAAAGTAAGGCTGCAAGTGATACTAAAGGTAGAAACTAAGTAACTTTGTTGTCCTAAAAACTGAACCAGATAGATTTAGAGAGGTTTGTTCACTTTTTTGTTAAAACCTTTTAAGAACTAGGGGTTTACAATGTCCGGAGGTGGCCTTTTATGGTGCCTAGCTATCATTATAACGTTACAGAGTTTTTCCTTTGAAAACTAAAACTTCTCATCACAGCCTCAGAGAATATGAAGAACAAATGCTCATTGTGCTGCCTATAAGTAACTTTTCCAAGAACATGAATACTAGCATTTATTTCTTTTTTAGACTAAACAAATACTTACCTGTGAATGCTGCTTCTATTCAGTTATTTCATGCTATGCATGTATTAACTTTTTGTAACTTAAAACTTGATTTTCCATTCTAAAATTATTTCTCACTTTTCTGTATTGATTTTCCTCTTAATGATTCTGGATCTCACCTCCAGTTTACTGATTTTAATCCCATTTTCTATAGTGCTTGCAGTCCAGCTTGAAGGTTACAGGCTTTGTTTAGCCACAAGAAGAGAGGACACGGGGGGGATCTTATCATCAAAGTGTATCATAAATAGCTGATGGGAGGGAGTAGAGAAGATGAAGCCAGACCCTTCTCAGCAGTGCCCAGTGAACAGACAAGAAGAAAGTACCATTTAAACAAAGGAGAAAAACTCCTGTACTGTGAGGGCTGTCACACACTGGAACAAGCTTCCCAGAGAGGGTGTGGAGTCTCCATCCTTGCATGGACTGGATACAGCCTTGAGCAACCTGCTCTGGGTAGTCCTGCTTGACCAAAGGGTTGGTCCAGATGATCTCCAGAGACGCCTGCCTGCCTCAGTCACTCTGTCCTCCTGTGGTTCTGTCCAGCTGCATTCTACCATCCACAAACTGATAACCCTGCTAGATATATCCTTCTGCCAGACAGCATAACGTTGCCAATTACTCTGTTACGTTTGCAGTCATCCACACAGTAAGAATCATACACACATTAAATCTCCAGATTGTTTCTGAGATGTCATAAATGACTCTAAGCAACGCCTTACCAAAGTCAAGAAGGAACAGTTAAGACTGTTCTCCCACCCCAGCTTAGCTTCAGGGTCACTATCTCAAGCAATCATTTCATAAAATCCATTTCACAAACTCACTATATTCCATCATTACGTTTGTTTCTGTCCTCAGTACTGTAACTAGGAGACTTCAAATCTATGTGCTCTATTACAAAATTATTTTGAAACTTCCAGCCTTCACTTATTCATGGCAACTTGCTTTTGACAAGTTATGCGTTTGAGGACCTTCCGCAGTATCAAATATAGTAGATCAGTCTGTGATTCCAAAACCTACCTTCCTTCTCCACTTTAAGAACATGTTCTCTGTGTGCCCTTTTAAGGGATCTCACCTGTCCTTTACTGTTCTTACACAGTAATTGCTCGTGGATTTGAAGCTGCTTCAATTAGTTACTTGAATAAACTCCCTCCTAAGCCTACAAACCTGAACGCATCTAACTCATGAAAATGTCCTTTAACCTGTTCTTTCCTTTTTCTGCCCTGTGTTCCTACCACCTTGCTGTTAGCTTTAACTGTGCTAAGCAGCTAACCCCAATTAACCTTCTTGGTAAAGACAGAAGCGAGAAAGGTTGATCCGTATTCCAACTTCTTCTGTCATCTATTATTTTCTCTTCTTCTCCTTCAGATAAGTCTTACAGTTTCCTTTGTCTCCTTCTACTTACAGAAGCTTTTTTTTATTTACAAAACTTTATTTTATTGTGCGTTACCTCCCTTACTATGGGTAGCTCAGCATTTTTTAAATTTGTCCAGCAAGCTTTAGATGTTCTTTAATAGTCATCATGCTGAAAGAGTTTGAAAACATTTCTCCCTATCCTCCCCATACTGTTGTTCAGGTACTTCGCTCTTATTAGCCAACAGTCTCGAATTAAGTCTCAGCTTACCTGCAGAGAGAAACTGCTAAATGATCTCAGGTTTTTAATATTCTTTTGTAACTGTATTTCAAAGCTGTGCTAAACAAATCAGTCAGAGAGCATCAGCCAAGCAGTCCACCCACGTTCACAATCTTTCTTTACCTAATGATAATTACAGATTGTACTACAGACAGCCTTTAATAAACAGCATCAAGTTTAGAAGGAAGACATCTGTAGGGACCCTTCTGTTGCCATGGAAATATCTTCAGGCCAAGCTGTCTTTAGCTCCACACATTACCTCTATATTAGCCTATTATTATGCTTTTCTTTGGGTATTAGTACAAATTATGGACTAACTCACCCCAATCAGATTATTATAAATGGTATTACATCTGACTTTGAGGGATTCCAAAGAACAATGAGTCACAAATGCTGCAGAAAGGGGCAAATTCCTGGACTTCCAGACAAACTGAATACGTGCCTGATGTTGGACGGATTTTATTCCACAAGGTCCTGAACATCTTTACCTTCCACTGGTAACTGGGGTAAGTCAGGGCTCCCAGCAAGGAACCGAGACCCATAATCACCACCACACTTTCTGAAGGCTAGTGAGCAGTTCACGGCAAAATTTTTTCTTATCGTTGTAAAAGTTTGGATGAAACTTAAGTCATGCCAGCTCAAAATATTAAATAGATGACTACTTTTTGAGAGTGATTAATGCAGTAATAAATATGCATGCAATAAACAACAATAACAAATTACGTAGAACGCTATAGCAATAGGCGCAATAAATATGTGTAACAGACACTCTCATGTGGAGGACCTTTTGCTCTTTGGGGTCTTTACCCCAAAACATTTTGCAACTATGTACACATATCACTGCTGAAATGTAGTCATCTCAAAGGGTGGAAGGCAGTAAGCAACTTGCAAACAGCATATAGCATAAGTGAGATCTTTAACACAGAGAATAAACAGGATCTCAGTTTTTAAGATCCCATCCAAAACACACCCATGCAGCCAAGTGCACAGTACTCAATTTATTTATTTCATATAAATGAAGAAAGAAATTAACCTCTGCTAAGGTATGAACCATTGGTCTTGAGAAGGGTGAGGGAACCAAGCTTGAAAATTAAATTTTTCATAATTAACTATGACATTTTGACTGCTCCTCTAAAATTAAATAGGACATAATTGAAAATGTTCCTTACTCTGAGGATTTCATATTGTCAATAATTTTTAAACAGAAAATCAATCAGAAGAGTTTTCCCTACTGGCTCAAATTGCAACATCACATTTTTTCAACGAGTATTTGATGATAGACTTTTGAAGATGATCATTATGATTGCTGTCCAAAGAAGTACAGGCAATGTCTTAAGCAGGAACTGAATGATTTAATTTGAAACCCACAAAAAACAGACATAAAAAGAATGCCAGAGTAAAGCAAAGGCTGCTGGTGCTTACTAGTATGAATTGTATATGCTAGTGAAAAAGCTGTTAGTGGAGTTGCTCAGATAAAGAAAATCATAACAAGATTATTTTCTATATAAGTATTTTCTGTATTTTTCTAATACACTATAACTGCAAAATTAAAAAAGAAAAAAAAGAAAAGCAACAACAAAAAATTTGTCAGACTGTCCAGAGTGTGAACAGTGATTTAGGATCTATTTTTGCACTGCTGCCTCAAACAAAAGTCTACAGAAATCACAGAATCACAGAACGGCAGGGGTTGGAAGGGACCTCCAGAGATCATCTCGTCCAGCCCCCCTGCATGAGCAGGCACACCTAGAGCAGGGGGCACAGGACCGCGTCCAGGCGGGGTTTGAATGTCTCCAGGGAAGGAGTCTCCACAACCTCTCTGGGCGGCCTGTGCCACTGCTCTGGCACCTAAGGACAATGACATCTGCCCAGGTGGTTGGGAGTCCTGTAAAATCAACTCACATTCAGCGGTGCCTTCTTCTGTCAGTAATCCCACTGGGATCAGCAGGACCATGCATGGACAACTCATTGTGCCACAGTCCCTAAAGTGTTTTCCCGTGTGTTTAATTTACATGATCGCACACTATCACTTGTACAGAGCTCTCCATTCCTTCAAGCTCATGATCAATGGCCATCAGTGAATGAGACAACAGGTTGTACTTGTTATTCTACTGTCACTGATGACTGCTTGATGCTCTGTTTTATTTGAAAGATGCCACTCAGCCACCTGCAGTAATATTAAAGCTTTCTCATTCATGTCGTAGGAGACATAACCTGAGTTCAAGGTATACTGAATTCCCCACTGCTGTACAGACCCTCCAGCCAGGCCTCCGCATTGTGGGAAGCTGAGACCCTGCAGTGTAGAGGACTCTGACTTCATGAGCTCCACTTCTGTTCCCAGCAGGGTGCAGCAGATCTTGTCCTGCCAGCCTCCCTTACTAGAAATCCTCCCCCTACATCAAAGTGCCACAGGGATGAGGCTCCATGGATGTGAAAAACACACCCATCAAACTAAATGGACCCAAAGCAGATGGGGCAATAACGTCAATGATATACTGCAGGTGGAAAAAAAGGAGGAGGGTGGAGAGTAGGTACTGAGCATCCTCCCTTCTACACTTCAGAAGCTGCAGAAGTTTAAGACAAACACCTGAGTAACAGTGAAAAGTCAATCACAAGGCTTAATATAAGCTGCATTACATACAAATGATCCCCGAGGAACAGCAGGCACAATAAGCAGGTCAGAAAAAGTAATATTATTGTTTAATTAAAAGAGAAAAACGAAGACCTCTGCAGATCCTAAGTTCAATACAACTCCAATTAAGAACAATAAGATAACAACAAACAATCTAGCAGCATTTAGCTGTACAGCAAATGATCTCTGGTAGTGTTACTGGCTTTGCAAATAATATATTTGCCAAGAACAATGCACCTATTTAAAGAAATTACAAATAAACCCACTAGCACTTTCCATATATAAAACATCTAATCCTCTGATTTCTGAGATAATTTTTCTTTATATTTTGAAGTAGATACAGAAAATTTAAAATATACTTTCAAACTAATCAAACCCCAAATCAATGAAAAGATGGAAGTAGGTAGCAGCCAAAGCATGATGTGCACAAAGAAAGTGCCATTTCCTAGGCAAGAGGGCTTTGCACTCAACAGTGCAGTGCTGAGAAAGAACTTGCCACTTGACATACAGCAGTTGCGTGAGAAAAGCAATGCTAATTAAATCAAGAGATTGCCACAAAAGGTCATGTTATTTAATATGCGGTGTTCTTGGGCCTTTAAGGAACACTTAACATGTGGCACTTCCATTTTTAAGTCACATTTCAGAGACTTTTCTTATATTTGTTATATCAGATCTCCATCTATGAATACTTGTGGAACAAACTTGCAATACTGAGTGGCAAGGCAGTAACACCTAATGCATGTAGGAAAACTAACCCTTTCTGTGCATATACAATGATGACTGCAAACTGGCCGCACATAAAATGTAGCTGTCCTGGTGGTAATGGGTTATATTATAGTAGTTCTCTTGGGAAACAAGACATTTCTTTAAAGAAGATGCCAGGTTATGGAGTAAGATGTGTAAGACATTCCTTCAAATGCTGCATGGAAGATAAACATAGGCAAAGAGGTAAAGACCTCCTATCTTCCAAGAATGGACTTCACTTATATTGAGGACTTTGATTAAATCGCCTTCCTGTTTGGGGCTGGGGGGCATTGGGTAACATTTTTGTTTTAAGCCACCCACAACCTAAAGCATCAAAACTCATTGTAAATCTTTATCTTACATATACGATGAACGACAACACAAATGTCTCAAGAGACCTTGAAGGTACTGTGAACACTTGCCTGAGAACATCAGCTCAACCATATTTGGGCATGTGATGCATATTTGACACCCTGACCTGTGCTGGTCATCCATGCACCCATTCTCCCCAGTGGATAAGAATCGGGGCGCCAGAGGATAATTTGTCTTGCCTGTCCTAGAGATGAAGGATGGTTCTCTCAGACACTGCTATTTAACATTCAAATACCTCCCTTACTAAAGAAGAATCCTGCATCTGTTATTTAAAAAGGCATGTTAGCACTGAAAAAAAATACAAAAAAGGCTACAAGAATGATATGAGAAATGAACATTCAAGGATATACAAAGCAGATAATAATACGCTTTGGTTTTGGAAAATGATGACTGAAATCCTATGATAAACATCAAAATCCTGATTGACATGGAAACTGTTCCTTGCAACATAAGAACAAGCGCAACTGGCAGACAACAGCTATAAAATAACTGTAAGTAGCCTTTCATGCAACGCCTACATTTACCACCACATTGCCACAGGTATTCTGGAGAACAGAAGCCTCCATAAATGAGTTAAAAGATAGACTGAACAGTTTCACTGGGAAGAGTTCATTAGTGGCTATTAAACACAATGGTCCAAGTATAGCAACAAGTTTAAAATCACCTAAAAACTGCTGACTGATCGAAGTTATGTTCACAGAAGGATCATACAACACAGTTCTGTTGTGTGATCACACAACAATTTCTGTTTTATTCACCTGTTGGAGACCCTGGAGTGTCTGTCCAAATGGACCTATGGCTTGACTCGCCGTGGTGGTTACAGTGGTTCTGAATAAACCAGCCCGCTACCACTACCACCTCACTCCACGAAACCAGACTTAAACCCTAAACTGCTTTAATGCACAGTCTGTTTCACCACATGCACACATAACAAGGGTTTGGGGTTGATTTTTTTTTAAAGTGTCAACTTAGCACCTTTGTGGATATCACCACTCAAAATGTCATGCTGGGTACTCAGTCAGATGCTATTCAGATACAAATCTAATGAACGGGTTGTGAAGCATCTACATTGTCATGTTCCCAGTAACAAAGCCATGAAAGTGATGGTTTGATAAATGAGGTATGAGATGAAGGAACAGTTTCTCCTTCAGTACAGGTTTGTATTTTTCCCCAGTTACCCTGAGGCTCCAGCAGCTCGAGGGCAGGGCTCACACCGCTCAGCTTCCGCAGGCTGAGGCACGGCTTTTCCAGTGGCTGAGGGTTCAGCAGTTACCACTCAGCAACAGTAATTTTGGAGATGAGGGTACTCCCTCATTGTCACCATTTGCACCACTGCCTCCCAATGAGGCTACCCGATACCTCGCCATTGAGGTTACCCAAGACATCAACCAGGGTAACAGATCTACAGAACGTTTATGCTGGGTCTGAAGCATTAAAAGACAAGAGCTGCACTTGGATTTAAGAAGCGTAGTGAAATACACAGTGCTGATGGTTAGATTTTGAGCAGGTTTTTATTTTTAGACTGAGGAAACATGATACAGGGCTCAGTACAACACGGTAGAGATGAGACCATACATTAGATGTAAAGCTAGTTTTTCCTAGTAGGGACACAAAGTTCATTTGAACATCATCTAGTGCAGCATTCATCTCACCCTCAAGAAAGAGCAACAAAACAAATACCTGTGTTTTGCAAAAGGCACGGACTTGTTCTTATCAGGGCACAGTGGAAGCAGTTGTTTTCCATCTATGAATTCTTTACTGATTTAGAGGCTGGTTAGCCCAGATAAACGCTCCTCCATACATTCTTCCCTGACAACTGAACTCAGATAAGGTTCTCCAACTAAAATCTGACCAGATTAAGATGTTCAGGGCATTTGTGGCAAAAGTGCTTTCCTTGGCCCAGCAGAGCCCAACCTCCTTTTTTTTTTCTCTCTCTCTCTCCTCCCCGCCCCGAGCTTATGAGAATGATGAGATGATCTTTTACTTCCTCAAGGTCAGGCATGAAGTGGTGGGTAGCAATGAACTCAGTGATTTACTTGGGAGGAGACACACTCTGAATACAAAATTAGACCCAGCCTTTAACTGAAGCTGGACCATAATGAATACATTTATCTATATCTCATATGAAGAAGGCTTTTTTTTTTTTTTTTTTTTGAAAGATTCCGTTTAGGCACTTTTTTGCCTAGAGCAAATTGATAAGTGAATTTTAAGAAATATCTATAGAAATACACCAATGTGCTACAGATAAACAAAATACTGCGAACAAGAAATGCATAATGGGAACAGTCTTAAACACAGTGAAGCTCATACTGAAAACCCTGATGCTGCAAATGCTTCAAAACCTTTATGCTGTATGAAACAGTAACACTGTCCAACAAATAACAGTATTGTCCATGTTGATCACTGATTTTTAAAAGCTGATCTCATCAGGTACCTCCCGCTACTAGCCAATGACCTTCATCTTTAAGCCATTCTGCTAGCACCAGGCTCTATCCAAGTTAAAACACTGCAATTTCATGTTTGGTGCGTTACTTCGAGGTTATGAAACTCCATACAAAAATGGGGAGCTTATTAATTTTGAGATCCTTTCTTGGGATATGTATTAAGATTATATTAACACTGGATTATTACTCATTAATAATGCTCCCCCCAAAATAATCCTATGACTGTAGACCAAACAGAATTATGTCATGGGTTGTATCTTGAGCTTGAGCCATGCAGTCTCCTGTTGCTCCTGCAGACAGCAGTAACTGCTGGTTCATTACACTTTGAAGAGCCGGAATGTACTGTGTGGACTTTGTTTTTCCTTCCGGTCTGTAAAAAAAGGGATCAGTCTTTACGTTTCTTCAGTGTAAACTTGCAAGACATCTGCTCAGGGGCTTTTTCTGTCAGGTTTTATAGGAGCAAACAGAAGCCAGGAGGAGAAACAGTTTCCACTTACAGAGTCTCACAAAGGTGAACACATTCCATCTATGGAATATACCAAAGGAAACCTGACGTAGATTAAGTCTCCCTCCTTGAAAATACTATGTCTGAAACTATGTGAAACAAAAGACCTCGCTGCTGAGGATGCCTTGGCTCCCAAAAATGTCTATGGGCAATCAGCAGGGCGTCAAAATAAATAATGATACTCTCACACCATGGTTTTGCTCAGTCATGCCAGGACAATCTTACTGTTTCATGTGAGATAATGATGCAATAAATCTTAACAGATCTGTGCCACTGCTCTCTCTTTTTTTTTTTTTTGGTTGTTGTTGTTGTTGTTCCCCCGACATACTCCCAAGAAGTCTAGCATGCAGATGCATCGCCCTCATAAAGAAAGGCCTTGATCCTGTGAGTCCTTGTGTGGCTCAATGTACTCCATTACCAGAAACAGTGCAGGCTACACAGAGGTGCTACAAAGGATGAGCCTCAGACATAGCTCTCCATGGTGTTTGAAAAGTGCTGTTCTTTTGCACGCATTATCCCTCATGCTCAGAAAAACAGCTTTAAAAACAAAACAAAAAAACCCAGCAGCAGATTCTGTCAGAAAAACGGGGTTGCAGGGAAATATCGATATCATCCTAACCAGAGCAGGCTGCGCTGTCGTGCGGCTCTGTTACTTCACGTCATGTCGCTTAGCCATACTCTGCTGGAGTCAAGATGCCTGCATTGTTCAGTCGTTTAGCACCTGCAAACTGCATGGCAAAGCCTAAACCACACATTTCATCCACGTGGCATGACTAAAAGCACAACCAGTGAGTTAGGATAGCACATATCCAAGCATTTATTTCCACTCTTTCCCTTCCCAGTACACCCCTTCTGCTTCGAGTCTGCTTTGGCATTTGCTTGACTCCTCAGAAAGCCAAAATTATTGCCTTTTTTTCCCCAGGCTACTTTTGTGCCAGACTGGCAAGCTGAACTGGGTCATTGAGCGATCTTATGGGTACCAGTGTCAGCTCAGGGTTGAGGAGTCAGGGAAGGAAGGGGGTGGGAAGAGCAAAGGAATGGGACAACCTCTTCCAATGCCTGACCTTGCCTCCACTATGACTAATGATAAGATTATTACTATGAAGAGTATTAAATCTTGTTAAGACTGCTGAGCACTCCTCTTGCCTTTCTGGTAACGCAAGTCTGAAGAAGCCACCACACTCTTGTGCTCAGCCAGTTGTTAAAGCAATGCCTTACCCGGCCAGAAAAAGCAGAGGTGGTAATTTAAAACATCAGCACAGACAGGTGGAAGACTCTTGTTAGCTGCTGCCCTGAGATCTGCATGTCTGCAAGAGAAGCAACAGAAGGAGCGGGAAATTGAGAGAAGGCAGCAGAGGAGCAGAAGCCACTTGCACAGGGCAGGGGCTCGGCGGTGCACGGCAGAGCTATGCCGGCGTGAGGCAGCAGCCTAGTCGCAGCAGCACAGAGCTCAGCAGGGGCCGATTTATCCAGAGATACTCCCTACTAACACCATTTGGCTGCTTCCCATCCCAGAGGTGGCTCATACCCTAGGGTTGGGAGTACTGCTCTGAACACAGCTCACAATGCAAACTGAACACTGCTTTAAGGACACTGGAAGTAAAGCAATGCAACTGCCTTGCACTGCTAATTCCTCCTGCAATGCATGAGCAAGACAAAAATTCAGCATTTCAGGTAAAGCTTCACTGACTTTTTTTTTCCCCTCCTTTTTTAAAGTCAGAAGGTTTTACAGAGCTACAGACCAAATGCAAATAGCATATGTCCAACTTCCAAGACACCTTGCTAATCAGGGTTTAGAAATAAATATTTGTAAGAAATGCCAGTGTTAAAAGTTGTTCTCCTCAGCGTTTTCACATTGTGTTAGGAGAGACAAGGAAGACAAAAAGTAAATGTGCTAGTCAATGATTTAAAAGTAAGACTCAAACCAGTTACCAGTTACTAGACTTGTGAAACTTTTGCAGCTGCTTGAGGAATGATCCATGCAAGGCTCGGGTCAGCCTGCGGCAGTGGGCTCAGCACTGGCACCCATCACCGCACCGCGGGCGAGCACTTCCCAGGTCAGCAGATGGGCACAGCAGGGTCTGGTACAGGACAGCAGGAAGCTGCGTCAGAGAGACTGCCAGCGCAGGATTTCATAGTGGGGATGGCGAAGGTCAATTATCAAAAATGCCACCTTTCAGTTTTTCATAGGGCACATTTAGTCTTAAAATTCCCACTCTGCAGTTATTCATTACCAGTTTCCTCCTGTTAGAGAAATTACTTGGTTGGTATGGCAACATATTCCCACCCTGAATTTCTATCCCTGTGCCTCCTTTCAGCTCCCGAGGACTGTGAGCACCACCAGTCCTTCTTCACCCTATCATGCCATTACTGCCCATATCCTACTCTTTCACACAGGCTTTTAATTAAATTGCATCTGGCATCCGTAGGCATCTGCAGTCATCTTGTTCTCTGGCAAACACATTCTGCGGTGGAGCTGGGGACTGAGCTGCAGTTCAGGGACACACGCCCAATGTAAAGAGCAACTCCTAAACATACAGGAGAAGTGGTCGGGGCTCAGTTACTGACCTATGTCACGCATCTTTTAGATGAAAAAAAATACTGTTTGGGACAAAAAGATTTTTCCCTTATTTTAAAGTGAGTAAGGGAAATCCATCTAATGATACTATGTGCAAAATTTTTAAACAGAAAGTTATTTTAGCATAGCATGCACTCCCAACAACATTTGCTGATGTTATTAGCACTCACCATTAACTACTGGATAACAACAAAACCGTATCTTTTTAGAGATTATATGGATCTAGACATCACTCAAATGGAATCAAGGAACATATTAAAAAACCCAGGGTACCTAATCAACAAAAAACCCTGTCACATACACACTTCACAACATCCCTCCATTTGATATGAACAAAATTAGTCCATAAAGGATATTTAAAATTCACTTCTTCACAAAAACATCTCTTTGTAGATGTTGTAGGATATATTGGAAATGGATTAGTTTAATAGTAGAGTTTAATCAAAATTAAGAACAAGCATCATATTTGACATGTAATACATTAATTCTGCCTTAAAAAGTGAGGAAATTTCATCAGGTTGATTACTTCCGATTAGTTTCAAGAATTTCATACACCTCAATGTTTCTAGAGATTATGGTAGTAATTTTTATAGATTTAAGGTTCCTGCATGGTACACTGGCCCCAAGTCAGTGCCATGAGTAAGTAACAGAACTCCTTCTGTTCTTAAAAACTAAGCAGATATTTACATTCTCTGCTGGATGCTGAATATTCAGTACCTTTCAAGAACAAGCCCACAGCATGCTTTCCACTGTGGACCAGATATTTAATAGTTTTCGTATGTGACTTGGATTTACTTTATTTTAAGCACTGTTTGTTTCTTTTCAACTTGAGGTTTGCAGCCAGGAACTTGCAAATATCAATTTCCGGGAAGCTGCAAGTGTTTCTCCGTAATTCATTTAAATCTACCAAATTTCTACATAAACCAGCTATTTTATCATTCAGCCTTTGATAAATATTTGATCCTTTTCTGACAACAGTAAGGTCCCAGTCTAGGCAGTGAAAGTGGGATGAAACTCAAGGAGTACTCTTGGGTAGGCTAGAAGCATTTATGGAATTTAAAATCAGGAATAAATTAATGCTTGTGTATTCAATACTAACAACATGCGTATTTATTTTATGCTAACAGCTGTCTTAAATTGCCACTTTATCCCATCAATACGCTGAATGGTTATTCAGGAAAAAAAATTAAGTGTATTTCATGTTCCAGACAAGTCATTCAGTCTAAATCCATTCATGAAAACTAACATGTATACCAACAAAGGCAAAACTCAAGCTTCAGTGAGCCAAACTATGAATTGTTTCCTAAGAGCAGAGGTAAGGAATACTTATCTTTCCACTCTGGATTTTTTTTAGTTTATTCAGTAAAAATGAATACTGTTCAGAAGCCTACCAGAATAGTTTTGGCTTCTATTCTTTTTCGATCTGGTATTTTCAAAAGTTTTCTATCATGAAAATCAATAATGTTTTCTGTGCCACGTTTGCACAGCATGCTTTAACTTGAGGACCACATAGAACTGTGGATGTTGCAGATCTAAAACTTTAACCAGTTTAAACCTACACCCTAACCTGGATCTGTGAAATCACCTGAAATCATAGAGAAAAACTCTTTAAGGTGTTTTAGCTATTTTCTTCTTTTTCTGGTTTAGAGAACATCCTTGCACATGTCTGAACTGGCACAACCACAGAAGAATGAACAGTGGACGGGAGCTTCCCAAACCGATGTTCTGCCGTAAAAACCACAGCCCAGATCACTACTATTCCCACAGGGGGCTTTTTTTTTTGTTGAAAGCCGTTAATGACATTAGTACTTGATCTGCTTTTTATTCCACAATGCAACAGCATATTAGCATCCAAGCCCTAAGCACCCTATCAAACATAAGGCTTATAGTCCCATTAAGTTATTACACAGCATTGTTCCACAATACCCAATAGCCAAAGGAACAAAAAAATCTTTTGCATGTCACAATGTTTTCAACACCACAATTTCTGCCCTCCTCAGAAGCCTCATCGCACAGACTCCCTAAAAATCCACAACTCTGTCCTGCTATGACTAATGGGAAAATAAACCAAGAGTCTATTGCAGTAAATGCTCTCTTTGCCACTGCCATCTGTATCATTAAATCTTAAGCCCTTATTGTAGTCTCAGGATGGCAGTAGGCAGGTGCAAAATAGTTTAAGCTTTTACAGGTCAAAACCAACAACGCAACCTCTGGTTATCAGGAAAATCTCCATGGAGCTCCAAGAGCAGCGGCAGCTTGCAGTACTAAAGGTCAATGTCTGCTCACGGGGTCCCCAGTCTGCACACTGACAGATACTGGAGAGTGTACATGGGTAGTATTGCTGTATGCTTGCTTTTTGCTTGTGCCTTCTGTAGGCACATGCTATGAGCTGCCACTGCATGGGTAAGAATAACCTTTCATCTGATCCACTGTGATCATTCTGGTGTTCTCATAAAGTCCTATATGGACAAAACCAAAATGACCACTGTTTGTGTGGAAGGAAGAACAGGTTGGAGCTGTGGTAACCAGCGGTAGCTTTGGTGTAATGACCTTTAAAGTCATTGCATTAAGTCATGCAGTTTGAGACCCTGAGGAGAGTGAGGAAAGAAACACAGTAACAGAGATGTAGTCCAAATCAATCTAGACCCTCAACAATAGGAGAACAAAACTTTTCAGGGAACTAAGCAGGACCCCATGGGAGGTAGCTCTAAAAGGGCCAAAGAGCACAGAAAAACTGGAAGATCTTGAAGGACAACATCAAAGTGCAAGACTAGTGCATCCCACTACTCAGAAAAGCAAGAAGTATCAGGAGACCAGTTTGGCAGACGAGAATATGTGATGGAGCTCCAGTGCAGAAAGGCAGTACAGCAGGAGGAGCAAGCAGGGACGAGCTACAAAGTATGAACGCAGAAATATTGCACAGGCGCACAGGGGTGGTGTCAAGAAAGCCAAAGGTCAGCTGGAGTTCAGACTTGCAGGGAATATCAAAGGCAACAACAAGAACTTCTATCACTACATCAGCAGTAAAAGGCTAGATGAGGAAAACATGGGTTGGGGGCAGAATGAGGTGGGTGAGTTATTGACAGTGAACACTGGTAAGGCTGAGGTGCTCCACTGCCTTCTCTGCCTCAGCCTTCACCAGCTCAGCCTTCATGCTTAGAGACAGGGTTCAAGGCAAAGAACCACCAGTCATGAATGAGGACCAAATCCCAGGGATTACCTGAGAGGACTCAACCCAAACAAGCTTGTGGGACCCACCTGCCTGCGTGCACAGGCATTGGGACAGCTGGCTGATGTCCTTGCAGCACCCTTCTCTACAATGCTTGAAAGGTCCTGGAGACCATGGGAGATCCCTGATGACTAGAAAAAAGCAAATGGTGCACTCCTCTTCAGATAAATCCAAAAGGGTGGTCTGGGGCACTGCAGACCAGCCTGCCTCCTTTTGGTCCATGGAAAAATCACAGAGGGAGTCCTCTGGGAGCAGACTTCTAGGCACCATGAAGGAGGAGAAGGTGACTGGGAACAGCCAGTATGGATTCACCCAGGGTGAAGCATTTGATATCGCTCACAGTACCCAATCCTACCTTTCCTTCTTCAGTCAACAGTTGTCCTTCCTCACCAAGAATTCCCTGTTCCAGTGCAAAACAGAAGCTCACAATTGATCTTTTCTCAGTTTACATCTCCCTGTTCACAAATAGCTGTTCAGTATTAAAAGAGCAAAACCAACAGAGAAATCTAGCAAAGGGGACAAGAAAACATTCAGATCCACCAGGCACACACTACTTGAGAACTACCAAGACAGGATACAACCAGGCTGTATCCAAACCATCTATCTGGCAAAAAATCTATCAAAGAAAATGGCAAATATAGTGGAAGGGCACCGATGGTATTAAAAACATAACTGAACGTACCTGTAACCCAGAAAGGAGAGGGTGATGCTGCTTTCTTCCAAGGACAAATTGACAAAACTGCTAAGGAATTTCCAGTAACTCACCTACCGCAATGTCATGCTGTAGCACACAGCATCACAGATGATGATGAAAGCCAAAGTCAGTGCCTCAGTATCAATATAGTTCTCTAGCATAAATTACGAATGTAGGAAACAGGCTACAAACACCTCCATAGCAGCCTAAGGAGGCGGGATGCAGGTGACACCCGCATGGCTGGTGTCCCCCAGGGAATAAGAAGAGTGGAAGCATTTGGAGGAGATAGTGCTGGGGAGGTTGATCTGGCATGAGCCTTTCCCTGAACAAGCCTCGTTTGGGAAGACCTGCGGTCCTCCCTCCATTTTATCCCCAGCGCCTCTCCTCTTCCGCCAGCCCCTCGCTCCCTGCCCACCCCAATGAGCTGGGACCCCATCACAGGNGGGCGGGGAAGTGGGGTGAAAAAAGAGAAAAAAAAAAAAAAAAAAAAAAAAAAGAAAACAGGATCCTTAAAGTAATTTATGTAAGGGCTCATCTCCACAGGGAGAAATAAGGAAAAAAGCCAATAATGCTAAAAAATATACAGCTCTCTCAGTACTTCCCAGCAGGAGACAGAACAAGAGTAAAATATACATTAAAAAGACTATTTACAAGGCAACCTCAAATAGAAAAGAAGAGTTAAGAGGACATCAACAAACAAAGTGAAAACTAGAAGTAATCCCTTCTCATAACAAACAACAAAGATTGAAATAATTTTGGTACTATCATAACACAGTAGCATTTGTCTCATGCTGCTGAAGTGTTCTGTGATACTGTAAATTATTGAGTTGTATCGGCTTATGCTTATTTTTCTTAAGCTAGCCAGTATATAATAAAAACATAATAACAACGCACACTTACACAATACTTGTCACTTGAAGCATCTCAGTGTCCTTAAAGAAATAAAGTATAGCAATTATCCAAGTGAGAACCAGGAATACAGAAAGATTTCACTTCACCCTCAGCCAAAACAAAGGGAAGGGACAAGAGCCCAGTCAGTTCTATTTCTCTTCCATTCAGAACATACCAACATGCCTTGTTGAACAAAATACAGACCATCATAATGAACCAACTACTCTAATGAGCATTTAAATAAAAAAAATAAGAATCCATTAAACTCACCAGTGAGTAGAACAAGATGAAAAGCAATGATTAACTTTTCTCCTAGCGAAATAATTTAAAGATTTAGTGATTCACAATTATTTCACTGAGGCATTTCAATGGAAAACATTTTAAATAAGGAATCTGAACCATGAAGAAGTTACCGTGCATCAGCAGGTCTGCACTACCCATCTATATACATAATCACACACAGAGTTAAGTGTGAGGTAATTCAAGGTAGCTTTCTTGTTAATAAAAGTGGGATTACCTAGCTCACCTTCATCAGTTTCTCCATAGGAACAGAGGGACTATGTTCGCTTGGAACCTATTGAATCGCACTGCAGTTGCAACCTGAATTAAACTTCAGATGTCCTACCAGGTAAGTCCCCAGATCAGAAGAGTAACTGCTTTTTAGATGCCAATAATTGTTTTGCATGAAGTCTAAAACTCTCGTTACTGTATCTTAGAATTGCATTGCACTGTGACACAAAACAACAGAGACTTGTGTTGAATTTCAATGCAGAAGTGCAACAGGATTTTAGACCACGGTGCTGTATACCAGCTGATATATGGCATGCTCTGCACTCCTGTGACTATAGCATTAATACCTTTCCGGCAGGATGCAAAGAGCAAAAATCCGCACCTCACTGGTTCCTCAATTAGGATTGCAAACTAGATCAAAATTACAGTTAAGCTGTGGATATAGGATTCCCAAAAGAAACAGAACATGGAGCACACACAAGAGTCATCGGAACTGGGGTTGTCAGGGGGAATGACATAAGTGTAGATATTCAGATGGTTGAAAATTTTTCTTAACACTATTTTTATATTTTCAACTATTTTTTTAATGCACTAATGGAAATGTTGACCTTTCACATCTCTATCAAACAATCAGTTTTCAACCCAAAATGTAGATTTAGAAATTCACAGTAATCAACAGATATACAGCTTCTATGTACCATGCTTGTTTTTCTTTATGGCTAGAGCTTCTCAGCTGAATAAATCTTCCATGAGATTCCCATCATAAGCTCTGGTAGCAGAGCAAGCTGAGAGGTCATACATCATCAAAAAGCAGTCTGGCTTCAAGGTGAGCTCACAAAATAATTGACTGGGGATAGAAGGCAACCAAACTATAATCTAACAACGCACTTCAGCACTATGCTCAAATCAAAGGGTTGATGATTTCCTTCTCTCAAAGCCAACATTATTTTTTCAGTCCATATAAGCACACAAAGCTATTATCAATTCATGTATTGAACACATGATATACTGTGTAACTATGATTTTTTTTCTATGGAACTGTAACAATATTAAGTTATGCTAATTTCTGTGTAATATCACACATTCCCTTTGAAACTCTTTTCAGTCTTGCAGGTAAAATATTATCCTTCTCCTCTACCAAATACAACCTCATGAAATCTAGTTTTTTAGTAAGTGAAATCATCATCTTGCTGCCCTTCTATTATTATAGATATGGGAAACCTCTTTCTGGCGTGGCACTGTTAGCTAAACACGAGCTGTTTGGAGCAGAGATCCTTCTCTGCTTCACTCCTGTTAGACTTGCTACTACATTGCTAATACGCACGATCATGATTATCTGAGGATGCCCATTACAAGTTGTGTCTAAACACAACTTCTGATTAATTACACCAAGATATCCAGAGACCTCCCATTATTTGTATAGTGCCTAGGGCAATGAAGTCCTCACCCACAACTGAAAATGTCCCTGTTCCTACCACACATACAGCAAACGACACCAGACAGAATAAGGACTACATTCCCTGCAGTGCCCTATAACAGCCAACTTAACTGCCTCGGAAAGGGAAGCAATGGCAGACAGCAGTCAGTAAATTAAGTCTTGGAGGATATGGGATCCTTCTCTTAGTGAGAATTTCAGACAGCATCATATATCTTACAACCTCACCTGCATTTTCTATCTGTAAACTTGGTTAACTTGGCAAAAAGACAGCCTGGCAAGCTTGACAGCGAGTGTGCTGACTGAGCTGGTTAAGCTATCATTTCCTATTAGCCTTAAATCTATTACCTTTCTCTTGTACTTTTGTGTCTGATCCCTGGGGGAAAAAAATCCCAAATAAATAGACCACACCTATAACCATAGTACAAAAACTCCTTAGCTTCTATTCTATACAAGGGCTGACTTCAAAAGGAATAAGGAACACATGCAACACTGTAAATAGTATTTGGCAAGGCAGCAGTGCAGAGACATGCCCAAAGTAAGCAGTTTGGGTCCCAGCAGCAGTAAAGGTGTCTCAGGATGTAGTTTCAGATACAGTTAACCAGCTCTAACTACAGGCCTTTGTCAAAAGCAGCACCCGTGATCATCTTCCCACCCTTCCCCTCCACACAGGATAGAAAATATGCATGATTTCCTAACAGCATGACTGCATGATGTATACAGCCATTCCCTTTCTCCTGTTGGGTTTTCTCAGATCAGTTATCAGTTGACCCAACTCAAACCAATGTAATCAGTCACTGGCAATGGATACAGCAGAAAGGGCAGGTTGAGAGTAATGTTGTAGGAGTTGGCTAGCTTTTATTCTTCATGCGAGCTTCCACTTAACATGAAACAGCACCCACAGTATTATTCAGCTTGCAGGGCTTCACTTGGCTTAATTCATCCAACTGATGTAGCTGTGGTGTGCCCTTCTGGGCTGCAAGCATATCCTTCAGCAGTTCTTGGGGTACATAGCTAAAGAGGTACATCTCACATGTCTCTGCATCATGCCCTATAGGTTATGTCCTTACTGGTCTTTGGGATCAGACCGTGACCTCTTTCTGAAGAATGTCATGCATTTATGGCACTGTAAAGCAACTAATGAATCATATCAGCTGTGTTTCTAACACCTCAGTAACACTTCTTGAGTATCATCTACTGCAAGATGAAGAAAAGCAACAGAAAGTAAGAAGGACTAGTTTCTTTGCAGAAGGGCTTGATACATGTGCACTGTCCATATGCCATTTGTTTCCCCAAATCAGTCATGCTAAACATTATGTAATTCAGGAGAAAAAAAGATATTTGAATGAAGCAGAGATTCATAAATTACAATAGCAAACACTAGAAGTGCTCTTTCTTCTAATAATACAAAGAATGTACATAAGCTGAATGAATCAACATAAAACAGTTCCCCATATAATCAAGAAGCAAGCTTTCCTATTGAGACTATTCTCAACTGAATTTCAATAGGTATTTTTGGAAATCTTTGAAAATAAAATAAATTTCTGTCACTATTACCCAGGCTGAGGTAGAACATGTTTACGTATATAACAACATAAGCATGGATGACATTCTTCAGACACAAGACAACAAAATAATTTGGCTGGAGATGAAAGACACAGAGAACAATATTGGCTTGTTAAAAGGGCTAGTCATTTTAGTCATTCTTTTCATAATTCAGCTCTGATAAGGCATGGGAATGGAGATGGATCAAGCAGAATTAGGAAGTAAATTCAGAGTAAGATATATAATCTTCAAATAATGATTTGAGGGGACAAAATGCAGGCACGGATGAGATTGCAGATCTGACAACAAAAAGGCCGATGAAAATCAGAGATTCATTATTCTCCGTATTTGAAGATTAATTGTGGGACATAAGTCCTACATTCATTATCTCCTTTTAACAAAAGCTTATGACCCAACTCTGCAAATACTTGAGAAAGTGTAATTTCATGTGTCTAAGTCAGACACATTTACCAGTTTTTAGAAACTGGGCTACATCCTGCAATGACCAGCAAGACTTTCAGACTTCACACTGAAGCCAGTCAACACTATTCATCCTAACTTCTTGACAGTAGCCATCAGCTAATAAATTTACTCCCCAGTCTCTATTACCATTTAAATTAATGCAGCCTCTGTATGTTTTTACAACGAGGAACGTTACTTTTCAAAACAGTTTTTGGCACAGCCAAAGAATATCTTTTTCCTGCTGAAGTACCCCGCCTTCATCTACATGGGGAGGGACCACCTTCCTCACATCCTTCTCTGAACCTGGTTACTGACATACAAAGATTTTACTGCAGACCAAAAGATCTAAAGCTGTAGGTCACTGGAGGATATTAAATGATAAGCAAATTCACATTTCTAAAGTAATTCTACCAATTTATTAGCAATGCTAGCTCCTGTTCCACAGTAGGGGAGATAATAACGAAGCCTTGTTAAAGGGCAATGCGATATCTCTTATGTAATGTCTTTTTTTCATTTGTGATAAAGTCATTAAAGCAGCACTGTGTCTTCTTGAAGCCTCAAACAATAGTCTGCATTAAATCTCCTCTGCAAAATTAAGGACAGTAGTTCACTGGAAAAATAAGCATCTGTTCTTGCTAATGCTGATGGCCTTCTAAAAATCATTAAACTATTCTAAATTGGTGACGACAAAACAAAGCAGAACTGTTTTAACTTTTTCCAAAGCAAAGAGAAAATCCATTTCCCTTGTAAATACTTCTTTGTTCCAAATTCGCCTAGTAACCTGTATCTCATAAGGCATGTCTCCCTTACAGGCTGCCTAAATCCCATTCTCCCACAATCAGCTAGCTTGAACTCAGTGTCTTTTAAACCTAGTTGGTAAAGGTTTGTCTTCACTGCATCGACACAGGCTGTAGCTCCTGAATCCTGCCCACCTCTCCTCTAGTCACAGGCTCAAAGGAACTGGTGCATGGGGCACAGCTGAAACACAGACATCAGATAGAATTTGCTTTTGGCCTCAGCTACAGAGTGGGCTGGGTTGCAGTGGGAGTAGCTCACACAGCTTCATTCTCCCAGGGCTGCCCTACAATTTCAGCTGGACTACACTTTATTTGTTCACTTATTCCTTTTGTTGTATTGCATTTTAAATCCTCCTTTGCTTGCTCTAGATATGTAACACTTCTGCAGGATTCAGAAGCTATTTAAGAATACCTCTTAAGAACTTTTCAGACATATCAGCCCAGGTTTGGACACAGAGCACCCAAACACAGTGCAAGACACAGCTGAATCACAAAACAAAACAAAACATCTAACAAAAAAGTTAAAGTTCCTGGAGGTCACACACAGATGGTGGAGAATAACCTTGTCTTATACTTAACCTCTCCTGCACAAAGACTGAGGACTCCCCTAAGAAAACCAAAAGCAACATGGGAATATAATGGTTTGATTGCCTGGCTTGCAGGTACAATCAAATATACATATCATATACAGAAAAAAAATTGCTAGTTTTGGCTTAATTATTTGCTTTGTCCTGGTTCTCATGTACATCATGGGTGACTTCTACTACCACCACCACCACATGTAGTCAAGAGACAACACCTGGTGAAGACCAGGTTACCCAGAGCAGCACAGGGAAGATTAATTTCTAATGAATGAAATGCACATGGCCAGATGGTGCCTATTTCACCGTAGCCATATGCCATAAAAGGTAAGTAAAGAACCAACTTAAGGGTGAAAACTGGTGCTGTCTGTACAAAAATCTTTTTTTTTTTTCTTTTCCCCTCCTACTGTGCTTTCATTTTGGTGGAGTAGATATAAAAGAAAGGGGAATATTACTTCTTTCTGAGCTTTTTATTTCTATGTTGTCACATTACTGCAGTGATCGTTGTTCACTTTATCAAGGTTGCTAAGCTGTTGTATTTTCTACTGCTCAAGTCAATAGGCTGGTAGGTTACTGGTTCACAAACCATAAGGAGATACATGAATTTAAAAAAAAAAAAAAGGCTTTTGATAAAGTCCTAGGATAAGCACATATTGTTTAATCATTAAACTCATCAAATTATTATATAAATTGAAACCTTGGAGTGAAAATGGACTCAAATGCTATGATCATGTCATCTGCTGAAGTAATCCACCAAGCCAGCATTGTACTGTACTGTAACATCACTACAACAATTCCCATTTGAAGCGAGGATGTCAGCATTTCACTCGTCTCTTTATGGTCTTGGAGCCAGACTCAGAATTACAGGGGTTCCTTCTGGCCCCTGCTCTTTGCCAGTAATTCAGTGCTGGCACCAAGCGACTCCTGAGAAAATCTCCGCACCTTTGCCTCACCTACAGCAGTAACACACAGGACACCATGGGAACATAAAGGCGACGAGGCGTACCAGCAGCCGAGTGGGATTTGGTGCCAGCACCAGCCTGTTGTCCCTCCAAACGCACATGCTTTTCTCCACGCAACAATGGCCCAGGGACTCTCCTCTACTGGCTGCTCTCTCATCAGGCCACCATTGCAAGACCCAGGACAGTGGGGAGGACTGTCTGGGTGTCCTACACAGCACCGCAGGCATGCATGGCCAAACAATATCCACATTCCTCCAGCAAGGTCCTTTCTGTGAATCCCACCTTGGAGGTCATGAACCACAAGAGACAACTACTGAGAAAACACCTGGCTGACTTATTCACATGCCCTGCAGAAAAGCATTCAATATCCCTACAAAAAGTAGGCACATATACTTTGAATCCACAATTAATTTAACCTTAATTTCAGTAAAGTTTTGCAGTAACTGCCTTGTAAACACCCACCACCATTAATACGGAGGACATGCCAAGACCAGACTGCTTAGCTATCACATGTGGCAGCCTCCCACACTGCAAGAGCAACCTGAGGAGCAACCCCCCTCACTTCACCACGCATTGTACACCTAGCCCCAAAAGGGCTAAGCGAGACCATCACACAGCACCACAAGGGAATTATTCTGTTGCCACTGGAAAGGGCTGAAAGCTGATGCTAGATAAATTCAGATTAAAAATTAGGTGCATGCTTTCACAACAATAATGGTAACTACTAGCATAGCTGTGGGAGGTTCTTCACCACGATCAGTTTTCAAATCAAGATGATATTTGTTTGAAATATGGGTTCAGACTTAAACAGGAGACAATTCAAAGTGGTCCTGTAGCCCTTCTCAGCCAAAAGATCAATTATATTATCCCAGCTCCACCAAAGCCTCATTAGCGAGGCATGGCAACTCAGTGCTCTCTGGTCTGATTGCTCAGCGCTCACCACCCTGGTCCTGGGCCACTGGTGCTCCAGACTCCGATGGTTTCACTCCTCCACAATTGACACAGCCTTCAGGATCCCCTAACCACAGATGAAACTTTCTTTTCATAACCATTAAACCCTGTCTCATTTTTGCCCTTGCAACAAACGTAGAGCCAACAGCAGATACCAAGCAGAAATAGCAAAAAACCTAGCTGTCTTCCTACAGGTTTTGGAAAAGTTTGCCTAATCTTGTCTGGTGTTCAGCATCCTAAGTAATGAAGCTTTGGCCACTACCTTCAGAATACTCAATATGCCATCTTAGTTTGCAAATTTTCCAAGTAGCAATCACGTCTCCCTGTACATGCATACACTGCGATGGAGGTGCAACTCCAGGGACTTTGGGCACCATAACACCACAGACAGACATTGCAATTTCAATTTCATACTACTTGGATCACACTTTAGTTCCCAGTCCATGCTTCCCAGTTATGTTATTCAGCTTCCCAAACAGCTCCACGTGCTGTTTTTGGTAATCACATCCTTCAAACACTTGTCCCTGTCATGTCTACCAACATCTACATATTCAAAACAGTCTCTGAAGCACATGCTAAACATCTGTTTCAAACACCTTCCTCTTTAGAGTTTAAGCTGTTTGCTGGAAAATTGCCATCCTAATGGCTAGCTCCTCTGTTAGTGAACTGGAGAATTCATTTTGTATTTATTGATTGTTCCCTAATGAAGAGTCATAAAGGTGCCAGAGACTCTTGACCAGACACTACTTAATTAGTACCAAAGCACATAAAATCCCAAATCAAACAGAGCTCTTTGTCCAATGGCTCAGTCACTGGAAAAGAAAAAGATGACATCATTTTTCTGCTTACACAGAAGTCCATAAAATTTTATTAAAAAACTCTAAGGAAATTAAAAAACTATATAAATTGTTCATTTCCTTCCAGTTCCTAAGACACCAAATAGGTCTTCCAGAATCAAATCACACTTTGCTAAAGGAAGTATTCTCCATAAAGGACCCAGCAATTTGCATCATGCATAGAATTTATTTTAAACTAGACAAAGGCAAATACCAATAAAGTGTTTGTCTTCTGAACAGTATAGAGAAAGGTTTATGTTACATACAAAGGAATAATGCAAAGCATCCAGAAGGTATTAAAAATTACCTCTAATGGATCTATCTTTTCATCATCGTGGCTCATACAATAGTCCAACTTTTATGTTCCCTCAAACTACGCTGTATTGGAGTATTTTCTAAGGGTACTTGCTCTCAAGAAGACAGAGAGATGAGCAAGAACTCCATTAAATATCAAGGGGTTTTTTTTCTCTCAAACTTAAAGCCTCAAAAACATCCTGAATAACTGATGTCTCCTTGCAAGTCTTTCAAATTAAGTCATCCTGAAAGTTAATTCCCTCTCTTCCATATCATTTAAATTCTCAATTAAATAATTGAGAAAATAGCAGGAAGGAAAAAAGCCAACTAACAGAAGGAGGCAAAAGCCCATCCCTGCATGGCAATAGCATTGCTGCTTCTACTATGCTCTCTCCTTGTTGAAGGCATCTGTCTTCAGAGCAGTAAGGTGGCTTGGATTCTTCAGGATAACATAAATGTACACAGGGAAATAAAGATTCATGATAACATGAAATCCATTAAATACAGATGCCCTTATAGTAATCTACAATCCCTGATGTAATTATTACCACATATGTAAGAAAATACCCTTAATATGTCCAAAACGGTAGCCTTCCTTTTCCTAAAATCTACCACTCCAATGCCAAACACTCGTTCTGTAAAAAATTCAAAATCCTATGCATCTCTGTCCTGTATTCAGCAGTCAACATGACACCAGCTTTAACTATCCAAAGCTTCTAGCCCTCTTATCATAATGATAAACAAGTATATTCCACCCGAAAGAAAGCAGGCTTGCACAAACAGAAAATGGAGTAGGACAATCATATAAAGGATGAAACAACCACAGTAAGGCAAATATCCCAAGAAAGCAGAATAGCAAAGATACATACGGGCTTCTCAGACATGTGAATTTGGCTTCTTTGCTGTAATCCATTATTCTTTCCTGTTTTTTATAATCATATAATTACACCAATAGCATCTTGGATATCCCAGATAATTTCAATAAATCTTCAGAGAGTTTAGTTTTGTTCTCCCAGCAGATGCAACTAGATGCCTGCTGCTACATCTCCCAAGAAAATGAGCTCCAAAATGGTAGAAATGAAGAAAAACATAGAGAAGAAAATGACAATACAGAGGGAGGGACAGCTAAGGACAGGGAAGCTTGGGAAGGGTCACCAGCATGCTGCAGAGTGAGGCCACATAGAAACCTCTGCTTACCCCTTGCTCGGATTCCAGCAGCTCTGTTTTGACTCTGACTGCCGGCATCCCATCAAGCATTAACATTCTGTTCCCAAAGGCGCTGATGTCCTAAGGCAAAAAAGGACAAGGTTAATAGAAAAAATGATGAAAAACACTTGGTTTAATTCACTGGTTTAGTTCTACAGTATTGTGGAAGTAAGTTTCTTTTAGCAGGATTAAGTTAACAAAGATGCAATATTAATTTCAAGGAGTAGCTACCAAGTTATAACTTCTGTTAAAATAGTAAATTAAACTTTCAGTTATCCTTAAAAGAGAACTAAGACTTTGTAAGCAACAAGGGAAAATAATCTCAGATTATTTTTTAATTTTAAATTAATCATGTACATGCACGTATATAAATTCCCTCCTTTAGAACTGGAAAGGAGACCAGTGATGTCAAATAGCTTCAGGTTTTTAGCAGTATACTTAGGTATATTTGATTTCAATCAAAACATTCGTACCTATGTATTACAGAGAGAAAGCATATGCTTGAATTCAGAGAAGTTACAGTGAAGGCCTGTACACACCAAAAATTGACACACATCAACAATTCCTCAGATTTCATTTAATTCATTATCCTGTAAAGTTATCAGCATTTGTCAATTAAAATCTCCGCGTCCTCACCTCTGACACAAAAGAAATAAAGCAGCATGATAAAAACATACATTGTCCTTGTAGTAATGGGCAATATATGCCGAGAGCTTCAGTCTGAAGAGAGATTTGCAGAACTATGCTTCCCCGAATCAACATCCCTTCTCTGAATGCCTCATCCCCCCCGTTGCTGGAGCTGTTTCGGTAGACATGCAAAACAACCTCTTGTGCCTTCAGTTCAAATGCTACCTCAACCTGAGTCAATTTTCTATTCCAGCCAAGGCTCAGGCCTGGTGTTTGAAAGCTGCCATTTAGTTTGGACAACATGGAGAAAATAAAAGACATTTTATCCCTCAAGTTTGAACTTCACCCTACAAATCCAGACACCTTGGTCAGCGGTACAGAAATATGAAAATGTCACAGCTATTTTTCAAATAGTGAAACTACAGCACATATCGCTTGTAAGTGATTCATTCACAGCAACTTACTTATCTGCAGCCCCATCTGGAAGGCAGCGCTCAGACTGGAAACTCACCTCCACTCTAACCATTACCTCAATAACTCCACTCTAATGGAAAAAAACGCTTTCCCCGTGCTTCATGGGCAGCAGATCTGTTCAGTACTGCATGGTGCCGTTATTCGTAAGGAACATGTTCCTAGCCCTGTTTTCTTATCATGGCTGCTTCAGGGGAATTTTAAGAAAAATGGTCTGTCCCAAAGGAGTTTCCAAAATACATTTTAAAAGCTTATGATTACTTTAAACGTTTTCTTTTTTCCAATTAATTCACCTCATCCCAGGATCTTCATTTTCAGGGACATAAATATTGCAGCAACTGTTTATTTTTGTACACCTTTTAACTGTAATTTAAATAACATGCTGAAAAGCAGGGAAATTGATACGCCCATGCTCCAAGACAGTGCCACAGGCAGAGCAAATGACCTGTTTAAAATCCCTGTCGCCCTCACTTTGAACTCCATGTGTTACAGCACACAGAGCTGCAGTTTGATACTACAGGGCAGGCAGGAACTTGATGGTAAAAGATAAGCAAGTGCAACAGCAAATGCAATCTCTATTGTTTTCCTTAAAAAGTAGATTTAAATAGTTCATTAAAAGCTCTAAACACTTCAGTTATAAAATTTCAGCTCAAACAAGTAATTTTCAGAACACCTCTGCATTCAAACACGTGTGAATGAAGAGGAGCCAAACTCTTGAGATGTCCCAGTCCATGCTATGCTACTGCTGTCTGTGTACTGTATTTTAAGCTTGACACAACAGGAAGAAGAAAAATAAAAATGTTCCTCCTATGTCTTCTCAGCAATTTATTTTGTGCACCTTGATCTTTATTCAGCATTTGAGGCATAAGGTGGGGAAAGAGCAGGAAGGACTTCAATGCCACAGAACAGCTGGCTGAAACTGTTCCAGGCTTTACATCCCTCTTCCCAGCAAGGGCAGTGCACTGTTTACTTCTCAGAGGCAGACCTCGGGTGTCACTGAGCTCCAGCGGTTTGGATGTGGTTTGGAGTGGAGCAAGAGCAGGAGCCAGCCAGGCATTCCTGGCTCCCTCATCGCCTATTCTGCAAGCAGACAGGTCCCTCTCCCTTCTTGATTTATACGCGGCACAGTTGAGTTTTACAGCAAGATCAGGAATATACCATTATCAAGCATCCCTTAGGCTGTTAGCTCATAGACAAAGAAGGATGAGCTGATATTGCCTCGTATCCCTGAGGAGGTCTTACCCGCCGGAACGAAGGGACAAGGCTGGCTTGCGCAGGAGGTACAGGCAGGAGGAGGGGGGAAGACAAAGCGCCGCCGAGGAAAGGCAGGTTTAATGAACTGTTAGAATCTGATTAGAGGCTAATGTCCCTTTTAGTGCTTTGTACCAATTTACAGCTGATATACTTGAACCATTTTTCCCCACTGGCTGTGATAAACTCATTAGTTTTAAAAATGCAAGCTAACTAGAGCCTTTGAAGTTTAAAACTGATAAATCATGAAAACCTGACTAGTTCATGTACCATTTAACACATTTACATTTAACTAAATTTTCATAGCGCTCGCTTCCCCTTTTGTTCTCTAAAATCATACTTCTTAAAAGCAGCGCTCTGCTTTTTGAGCACTGCTCTGGAGAGTGAATGCAATGAATAGCTCTGGCTTTTGGGTCATTCATAATTCAGAGTAGCAATAATCACAGAAGTAGATTCTTTCCAAACTATTTGATCTCTTCTGCATTTATAATTGGGAGGACATTGTGTGACACATCCTGGGGGGCCCGCTGCCTGGTAATAGCCGAGTAGATCCACTCTGTGCACTATACATATGGATGACATGTTTAGCCCAATAGTCACCCAGAGAGATGATCTCTCCAAACTGCGCCCTCCTGTCATAACCAGTGTTTGCATTACAGTATGTTCAAAGCCATTCAGCAAATAGGATGTAATTGCTGAGGTTTGCATATGGTGGGCAGTCATCTAAGGCAAAGGGGCTTGACTCACCCCCACGGGGGCTGGGGGTGTGAATGGAGTTCCCCCAGGAGCCTCTCCAGTCGGCCAGGCAGATGGAGCATCCACACCTGAGCGAGGCCAGGCTGCTCCCGCGCCCCATGTTAATTGATGACACTCAGGAGACCCATCAGCAGAGATTGCCGATATGATGTATTGAGTCAACACATTTTTCAGGCTGCAGTCCCCTCCCAGCTCACTCAACACTCTTCATTGACTGTGGCAGCTCCCAACATTGCCCAGGTGAAGGTGACCTGGATTCCTGTGACAGCACTTCCTTCTCTATTCTCCTACCTCCGACCCCAACCCACCTGGTGGACTCGAGTCACCCACCTAGGTAAAACACACAGCAGATGTATGTCCTAAACTGGGCACATAATCAAGCCAAACATGGTACGACCTTACCAAAACATCTGTTCTCTTGGATCAATAAACTAACTCATCCTAAAAGAGATCAACCTCTCTTTCTCGGTGCCATCCACTGGAGCCTTTCACTAATCACTTTTGGACATTTATTCGCTTGAAAGATTAATGAAAAACACAAATCATACCCAGGTCTGTATGGGCAACTGCTATTAGAGCAGTTGTTACAGAAGACAGATAAGCTTTCAGGCTTACCAGCTCTTCTTGTGAGAAGTTATGGCAATCAGTCTAATAACAGGACTCTCCCCCCTCCTAAAACTAATTTTCAGTACAGCACTGCTGCAACTACAACTGGCATTTTCTTCATGCGGATGACTTTCTGTTTTAATCAAATTATCATTGGCTACTTTAGAGGAAGAGAAAACAAAACAAAAACTCGTGTCTAATCCTGGTACAAACCCCCCCAGCATCATTTAGTGCTTATTTAATTATGAATTACACTATTATGAAATTTGGCTCCATCCACGAGATGTGGTTTCATAGCCAAGTTTTTAATTTGGCCAAGCCATACATTTGAGAATCACGCTGCAAACTTTAAACAACAGGAGAGCTGGTGCCACAACCAACATCCTGTACTGAGACACCACCAAAGACACCCCTAAACCCCCTCCATAATTTCTTCTAAGCACAAGACAACAGAAACTGCACACATCCCACACCACAGTTGTTGTCTCTCCCACTCTCCAAGATTTTCATGTCTAGCTGCTCAGTACTAAGGCATCAGAAATGAAATTATGCTCTCCCAGACCTGGCCAGTCTGTGATGGCCACAACCCTATGCAACCCCAGGAGTAAAGCGGTGAGCTCAGGCCTCAGAGCACCCAGAACCCAGATCTCACATTTCCTGCAAGGATTGACAAATATTTACATTCCTGTACAAGACAGTCTCTTCCTCTTGTTTCATCTCATGAATGCAAGAGATGTACAGAAGCAAGGTGGATGATGCTAGTTACTGCTGTCACTCACGAAGGTAACAGGCTTACTTAGTCACGCTGAAGAGCTGCACACCGGCAAGACAAAGCCATTGATGGTTCTAAACTTTTCCATGAAACACCAAAAAAGTTCAGCTGACAATTAAATACTTTGTAACTCTAGTGGGTTGACCTTAGCTAGCTGCCAGATACCTACCCAGCCACTCTTGCACTCCTCCTCCTCAGCAGGACAGGGGAAGAAAACAAGATGGAAAAGCTCATGGGTCGAGATAAAGACAGGGACATCACTTATGAGGTACTGTCATGGGCAAACCAGACTTGATTTGAGAAAAATTAATTTATTTTATTGCCAATTAAAATAGAGTTGGATGGTGAGAAACAAAGACAAAACTAACACACCTCTTCCCACCCCTCCCTTCTTCCCAGGGCCAACTTCATTCCTTCATTCCAACTCTTCCTTTACTTTTCTATACAAACATAACTTCTAACACGACATACTTTCCTTTTTGAGAAATGAAGAATGAGTTGAGGGAAGAGCAGTTTCAAATTCAACATTCAAGCTACAGTAAAAAGTTTGAAGTTTAAGGGGAATACATTTGAATAGCTAAGTGCTGAGAACGGCCCTTGAGCAGTTCTCAAAGCTTTGACTTACAACTTTCCCTGCTTCATCTTCTAATTATTGTTACACAACTTTCTGCACATGCAGTAGTTTCTTAATTCATGATTATATTATCATTTTATGGTTCCAAAATTGAGTCTCTTTTTTAAAAATGGTGTTCCTAATAGCTCAGAAACACATATTTTAACTTAAGTTTTCCTTTTTTTATACAGATATCTTGGAAACATCACTGAACTAACCACAAAGTAGCCTACATCACTTACATGCCCTAGCAATAAGAATACCTTGATGATTTTTCTGAACATTAATACCTAAATTTCTATTATTCTCATCACTTACATTACCATACTGAAGTTATCCATCAGTCAAAGCAAAAGACAGCATAACACCTCAGGGCAAAAAATGTGAAATGATCCACTCAAGGCAAAGCTTTTGAAGATATGACAGATCCTTTTAAGGGTATGACTAGATAAGATTTCCAAAGTTTAAAATTGTTTTTTTCTCTTTGTTTCAAGGGATAATAGAAGAAAGAAAGATTACCATCTCTTCTCAAGTATAACTATCTCCATAGGGAGAGGAAGCCAAGGAGAATGTCTTCTTTCCAAATTCTCACAGGAAAGCATCGCTTAATTGTCTACTACCTCAATCTCCTGAAGACCTTCATTTCCAAAGAAGTCCTTTATACACCATACAATGAGATTTCTTAGACACTTAAATGTAGTTATCTCTAGGGTAAAGCATACCAGTTAACATTGCCACAGTATGTATATGAGCAGTTCATTCCAAAAAGTGAAGGAAACAACTATCCAATAGAAAATAAAAGTAAATTTATGTGGCTAGAAGATAATCACTCAGCTGGGAGTTCTGCCAGGGAATTGGGGTTAACAGCCCATGTCTTGCCATAAGATCTTCATCATACATAATTATGTCTAGAGCTGTGTGAAATGTTCATAATGAAAGCAGAGATTCTGGCAGTTCTGCATTTTACTCCGAACTTGAATTTCCAGTCAAATTCACCGGAAAAGGATCATTTGCATTTATTGATGCTTCAAGGAAAACCAAAACAATTTCTTAAGAAAAAAGTAGAGTGAAGCCTTAAACATCATACTATTTTCATGTGAAACTGGGTGGGGTTGATTTGAGTTTGTTCCAGTTCAAATCTAAATTCCTTTAGTGAGAAGAGAACACAGAGTTTGCAGAAGCCTGGGTGAACAATGTGGACATAAAAGCTGCTGTTTATGTTTTATCTAAAAAACAAAAGCTTAAAACACCACAGCAATGGACTTCTGGAAATATGCTAGGACAGCAGCTCAGCACACGAGTGTTAAGAATAATTAACTAAAGTTAACAACAAGGTTATTTCTCACTGATCTACATACCTCTCTCTGGTCTGCTTGTTAGCCCTGAAGAGAGCTCAGGGTGGACCCGAATACATTGCATGAAATTCCATACATCACCTCACGCCACAGGAGGCCGTGGGAGGAGGGCAGTCGAGGTATAGGTGTATATACCATGGCCATGCATCTGCATGGCACCCAGTGATCACAGAGGCACCATAGCCCTAAGCTTTCCAGGAAGACCTCTGAGTATGGTCTCTTACTACAACTGTGCATACGAGGTAGAGCCCAGACCTGAACAGCAGCTGTGACTCGATGCTGTCAATGCCTGAGAAGCATGTGCAATGGTTGGCCTTCAGCTCATGTTGTCCTGCTGAGACCCTCATCTGATGTACCAGACCATGTCCGGCTGTATCCTGCTGCTACCAGTACAAAGATGTACACATGCAACACAAGCTCCTTGAATTCCTATTCCAGTGCCTAGATTCCTTAGGAAAAAAAAAAAAAAAAAACAAAAAACAACAACACTAATTTTGCAGACAGAGGGTTTCTAAAAGTTGTTAAATAGCCAGATCCCTAAGGATGTAGCTATGTTTTAATTTGCTATATATTTTTACAGATCCGTCTCCAGGGAAAAAGTTCAAGTCCAGAGAATATTCAGTGAAAGGAACCAAGATCTCATATTTTGCTTCTAAAACCTTTTTGGTTTGTTTGGGCTTAAATTAGTTTTAGCAAATATAAATAGAACCAAAGAGATGTGGTCAGCTTCCAGGTGACAGAGGAGCGTCAAGTGCATTGGCAACTAGAGGCCAATCTGCTATTTCTCAGACTCAGCAGGCAACCTTGTCAGCTTAGACTGCTTAAAATCCCTTTACATCAGCTCTACTTTCCTGCCACTTCTAGCTGTCTCTACAAAGAATTACCAATCATTCCTATAGTATGTAATTTAGACACATGTTACAGGTAACAGTAATTACAAGAGAGTCATACATTTAACATTTATCAACATTAATGGCTTCATTAATGTTTTCCTTCTAATACAACACTCACAATATATTTGATAAGATTTTTGTGAATACCAATGGATTCATTAAGTATTTGTGGATTTTCTTTATCTTACACTTAAAGATCCTGCTTAACAAAAAAAAACCCACCC
>VZTV01121238.1:0-25826 GCA_013400875.1 Anhinga rufa
TCATCACTGCTGAGTTCACTCTCTATGGGGGGTGTGGGGTGGGTTGGCTGGGGTGGGCAGCAATTGCAGCTTGGGAACCGACAGCATCGGTCGGTCGGTCGGTCGGTTGGTCGGTCAGTGGGTGGGTGGGTGGCGAGCTGTTGCACTATTTGTGATTTTCTGGGTTTTGTTCCTCTCCCTCGTTCTTTACTCTTCTGATTCTCTCCCCCATCCCACAGGGGTTGGGGGGAGTGAGCAAGTGGCTGCATGGTGCTTAGTTGCTGATGGGGGCTAAACCATGACACCTTCCATCTTGACAAATTCCTTCTTCTAAACCAGCCCATGACAGATTTTTCCAGGATGTCCAACTGAAAGTGAAGGTGTACTAGAAAGTCAGGAGCACAAGAGCCTCAGCTGAGAGTTGCACTGTGGGAGCTGGTTCTTAATCTGGCTCTGCCAAAGGGTCCCATTAGGACATTGGGTAGCTGCTTAAACCAATTTTTTTATTCTTAGTTCAGTGTTCCATTCCTTATTTTATGGACACTTGATCATGGCTTTTGGTTTTCAGACCTATGAGCAGCTACCTCTCTAATGAACTTTGAATGTCTAAAACATTATGTAGTGGTAAATGCTCTAAGAAGAACAAATACGTGACTTGGAACAGGCACCAAGAATAGTAGAAACTTTGGACCTACATCTCCACAGGTTTTAGATTGCCATTTTAAAGTGTTGATAATAGTATCACCTCAGTTCACAGTGTGCTGTGAAAATGAAATCATTCATGTTTGTAAAACACTTGGGAGTGGTAGTGATGAGCACCATGTAGAAGCTTATGAGCAAATAACCCTGCCTTCCTTGTCTTTTCTAACTAGTTCCTGTCTTCGTGCTCCCTCTCTTAGTGTTGGGGCCCCTCGCACTCTCCCCACTGGGCTGGTCCAAGGCTTGATACCAAGGTCCTGGCCCCCAGCACAGGCTCCTTGCTCAGTACCTCCTATCTCCCCTCTCTAGCCTCCCCATCCATGCCTTGCTCATTCTGGTTCCTCCAGCAGGCCCATGGCATCATCTTCCACTTGGTTTCCATGATCTGCAACAAAGATGGTGCATGTGACAGCAACCTCCCAGCTGCTCCATGTGACCAGACTTTCAGTCCCTTGGTAGCAGGGACTGGTGTGCAGGTTGGCACGTGCCTTGCTAGTGTCTGAGTCCCCCCCTGGCACACAGCTGGAGTCTCCTCTCCAAAAACGTGGAGAGAGGTTCAGACATGATCCATGGGGCTGGCATCCTCACGGACAGTATCTCTTAAAGACTAGCAAGTCTACACTGATTGGATTCAATCACAATTTTTATAAGGCTCATCCTTCAACCAAATGTGGGTGGACCTGCATAGAAACTGCACAGAGAAACTGTTCTTTGACACAGCTTCTTGTCCTTGCTCCAAAGTTATGGGAGGGAACTAGGTTTTTCAGCAGCGAGCTTGTTCCTGAGTCTGCTCCTTAGAAACACCTGAGCTAATTCAGCAGAAAATTGTCTTTTAAAACAAAAGCAAAGAAAAGAGTTCACTCAGTATGGAAACATTTTGTAGTGTTTGGAAATGTTATGTACAATTGGAAGTGGGCTCTTCAAGGCGGTTGGCAGCCTTACTAATATGTAAAACTACTGCCTGTGCTGATACTAGCAGTGCAAGTAGAAGACACAAGCCTAAATGCACCCAAACTGGGGGTGTTCTGGATGTAAGCTGAACAAAGAAAGAGCTGCATTTTTTTCATTTGGAGCTTTGGAAAATTCGGGAAGCAACAAAATTTGCTTATGTGATATCCCGAGGTGCCTGACAAAACTTTAAAGTTAGTCCTGCTGTGAGAAGGAGGTTGGGCTAGATCAGCTCCCAAGGTCCCTTCCAACCAAAAAATTTTCTGTCATTCATATTTTCATCATATAAACTTCCAAGTGTTTTATATTCTAGTTTTCAGGACTGTTATATTTCCTAATAATGGACCACTGCCACCTATTTAGAAAGTTGCTTTTGAAGACCAGCTATGACACACATTTTTAATCGATTGACCTTGGCTAAGAGGTTTGAGAAACTTAAGGAAAGAAAAACATTCTCCTGCCACCTGTAAACCATACTACCTGTAAGTTGTGGTTATTTGTGGACTATGTTTGCCACCAAATTGTTTAACTGTGCTGTGAATTCTTCCCATGATTTAAACTGCTCTGTATGAAGAGTGAATACCATCATGATTCTAGCAAGAAGAGCAATCACAACAGTAATATTCTGCCATTTCTAAGAACTACAGGGTGAACCCTAATAAATAACAGGCTCGGTCTCAAAGCAATAAACATGACAGGGTATGAAAATGATCTTTTTTTCATAGATATAAAAGTAAAGTGTGATTTAGTGTTTCATACCTTCATTGTATCAGTAACATCCTACCAGCAATCATCCACAATAAACTATTACATTATTTCGAACTGCATATAATATTAGTGTTGAGGAAGCAGAGTATTTGAGAATAGTCAGACTGAAAAACTGTTCGTGACAAAGATTTTTTGAGTATCTCTATTCATATTTAGAATCTCTAAGCTGCTAAAGAAGTAAAGTACTAGCGTGCCCTCAGCTCTGCTGGCAAAATACGAACAAAATGGAGGCTATAGGTATGTTGTGACTCCTGCATAAGGAGTATGTGGTAAAAGTAAGAATGCAGACTCTAACTGCCTGCTGCAAATCTCTGAATACACCCTGAAAAACTAAAGCACGCAAGAAATGTCTGGTTGCTAGTACAACTGGTTGCACAACATTGACTCCCCTTTGGTCTAGCAGACCTCAGATCTGTTGACCTGGACAATCTCTTCTAGTCTGAGTGGAGAAGTTACAAAAAGTACATTCCAGTAAAAGCTTGAGAATAAGGAGACATTTGCTTAACGCACTTCTTTATAGTTTTATAAGCATATGTCTGTGCCATCAGAAAATCCTGTGAAAAATAATTATACTGAATAGTCTCTTGGGAACATATGACTATCTGAGCAAAGTGTCTTGACCAGAGCATTTAAAGCTGATCCCAAGAGTCTGGACCTGAGCCAGCCAGGTGTTACAAGCTTTTCTGATTTGCCCAGTGACAAACATATTCCCTTTCTTCCCCCTTGCTTCTGCAGATTTCAGGCAGGGAGATATGGTGCAATAGACTTTGAAACACAGAATTAATGCTTCCAGAGCAGAATCAGTGACAACAAAATGTGTGGGGTATTTCCTAACTACCTTCCCAGTCAAGCTGTAATGAGGCTTCTTAGTGAGCAACAATTAGGTCTGATTGTGTTGGGAATCAAAGCAGATAAGTTATTAGCAAAACAGTTATATTAGGAGAATCAAATTATCTTTTTTTAATCACAATACTCTGTTTTTCCAGGCAGGACTTTTCTTTCTCTTCATAGGCGGTGGATAAAGAAGCAACATGGTTTCCTGTATGCTCATAAAGATATACTATGGGGTAATAAACCTGAATAATATTCATTTCCATTTGTTATAATGATTGTAATAAATCTACAAGGCATAGATGAAAGCAGTTGTACTAGCCTTACATCTCACAGAAGATAAAAAAGCTTCTAAAAAGGACAGAATGGAGTGTTTATTATGCCTTCTTAACTTTAAGTACATTTAAAAGAATTGCCGTTTCCTTCTGTTGCCTCATTTACAAGCACCAAGTTAGGTGGTAATTATAAGATAATTCAGTAACACTCTAAAATAATGATTCAGCTAATTAATGCTGAATTACAGAGGCAGTCCTACACAGATACTTATAACACCCCCATTAACACTGACAGAGTTCATCATGATTATTCCAGCAAGCACTGAAGGAACTGAATGTGATTAGACCATTTCTTGAAAATGTTTACTGTTTTTTTTCCTTCTTTCTTTTTTTTTTTTTTTGTTTTGCATAAAACTGTGGCCTTTTATAGAGTTCTCCATAGTGTAGGTGTCTTAGGGAGGAAATAAGGCATGGGAATGCTCCTTGTACATACAGCAGTCACCGTGCACAATTTTCACGAGGTCTCTAGGTCCCGCATTGAGATATCATGCTGGCCACTGAAATTGTGAGCACAAAAGGGTGTAGTATTTTGGTTACAAGCTGTGGTCAAGGGGCACGTTACCATCTGTGGTATCTCTGAATTTGACTCATGCTGATGTAGGGCAGAAGATGGGAAGGACTTCTTTCTCAAGGTCAGCGGAGAAGTTTTGTTGCTTTTTGCTCATGGTCAGCAGAGAGTTTTTGTTGCCTCAGCATCCCAGGGCCCAGCATCCTTCTTTTTTATTTCTCCCACTTGCTCTGGAGAGTCAAAGTTATTCTGGATTAGTCTTGTGTTTACTGGAGCTTTGTATTTTGTAAATGCTGGCACATTTGTGTATGCTGCATTTGTGCCTCATTGTGGAAAATGGAAAGAGGGGCTATATGAAGGCTCTTAAAATAGACTCAACTATTTTTTATTTTAAAATGGGCAAGAAGAGTATAAAAAAGTAGGTTTAGTAATTTTATTTACAAGGAGAGAAGCACAGGTCAGGGTAACACAACATATCTTGAGAATTTCAAGACAGCATGTTTGGATGTCCCAAGCAAACTTTGTTGTCTTCACTGCTTGTGAGATGATGTCACTGTTTTAAATGAAGTGTAACTCATTGCTGACAGAGATGACCCCGGCAATGACATTAATCTACCCATTAATGCCAGCTGCCTGGACGTCAACACCCTGTGTGCTCTCTTACACAGGCAATATTTACAGACTTCTATAAAATCATAGCACTTCTCTTCCATAAGGTTCTGTACACCCAAATGTTAAATATGTGCTTGAGAGGAAAAAAGTTAGAAATTTTATATAAATATACTACATGGCCACTGGGAAATTGAATACAAAATCATCCAATTAAGGGGTCTTGGCAAATACTTTTTGCCCCAAACTTGCGATTTTTATTTCTAAGTGGGAGTTCTGCAGAGGCTAATGTGTGAAAATTCCCACAGCGAAGCACACGGGGCCCCGTGCATCACTGCCGCACTCAGCCCCAGCTTCCGCTCCCAGTGGTGGAGAGCAGGCTCTCGACGGAGGCAGGCCAGAAGAAGCACAGCATGAGACAGCAGCAGAGCTGCTTCAGCCCCACGGTTCTGGCTGCAAGATGGGAATAGTCTGGCGATGGTCCTTGCATCCCCGCGGGGGGCAATGGGTGATGGATCTGTGCGCTGGCACTGTGTCCACAGCCCAACGATCTCCAGCTGTCATAGATGGCAGCCGGCTGTGTTATAGCTGGTTCAGAGATGGGCTTTATGGTTTCTTTGGGTTACCAAACCCTTTTTCATTCTGGCCAGAAGAACTTAAAAAATGCAATGCTATGGATACAGAGGCAAATTCAGACTTGGCAAAACAGAGTTGCTTTCACTTATGTAAGGGCTGAATCTGCCTCCCGGTGTTTTAGTGGCCAGTTACTTCCCCTCTCTTCAGTGTAAAAGTATTGCTTTTGCTGTCCCAGGGAGCTAGAAGTACCACTAAAGCGCATTCATCCAGCCCTTCAGAATCACTATGAGCCAGAATGGGTTCAGGTGGAAAATTATGGCATTACGATTGGGGTACCAGACTCGAGGGACTGAGGCTCTGCTTGTGATTGTGCTGCGGACTATGAAGGAATAACCTAATTTTTCCACTCTCTCACTTGTCTATCTGTAAAAAGGGATGGTAATCTTTTATTCATCTATCTTACCTATTCAGAGCAGAATATATAGTGAAATGTAAGCAATGATAACAGAACATTAAGGAAATGGGCCTGGGAGTACAGAAGCAACAGAGGTGGATAGACAGAATCAAAACAAACACCATGAGAAAGAGAGGAGAAATCACAAATGCAGTTGGCTCAGTAAAGATCCCTACTTAGAAACACAGCTGAGGGCAGGTTTTGGGTAGCTCTTTTTTTTCTTGCCTGCCAAAGTTTGGGGGAGTGAGGAGGAACTGACTCCTCTCCAAGAGGTACAGAGCTTTTGTGGGTTGTTCATGGGAGATGCTTTGCTAAAAGGGGAAAAGCCTGGGAACACATAGGGTAGTGCTAATGTGACACCTGGAAATCCAAGGTGGCTGTGGTCTTAGAAATGCCTTTGGAAACTCACTGAGTGTTTACTAATTGCCCAACAAAGGGATAAATTTATTCCCTGATGAATGAACCGTGGTCAGCCAAGGAAGAATTTCAGAGATCATATATCTGTTGTAGAGACTAGTGAAAGAGTAGAAGAAATGGGCCAATCTGGCCCATGTAAAGATAAACAGTGATTAGAGAAAGGAAACAATCCAAGGAACAAGCTGAATTTGGCAAGAATACATCAACACTATGTTTTCCAACCCTGCAAGTGTACAGCCCCTAGGCAAGACCAACTCCAGTGGAAAGCTTCAGCCAGCAAACTGCAAACACTTTAAGAAACTGATGATAGGCTCTTTGGGATCCTCTCTGGGAGGAAGATTCTTGTCTGGCAAAGTGACTTGCATACTTCTGGCACTAAACAAACCATGTCTAACTATGGTGCTTCTGTGGTCACCCATTGCCACACTATTTTTGTGCCTCTCTGCCTTAACCCGCTCTACGCGTACAGTCCCTGCGGCAGAGGAGGCAGCTCTCCCCAGCTTGCCAACAGAAGGCAGAGGCTTAAATTTGGACTTGAGAAAGGACTCTTGATGAAATCCAGAATCATAAACCAAAGCGCTCTCTTGACATTAGTCATACAAGTCAGGACCGCCCAGCATCACTGCTGCGGCAAGGGCTAAGCATGATTTTGGGACTCCAGCAGCAACCCATGCCACAGGGGCAGCACTCCATCTCCCCAGTGCCCCCAGACTCAGCAGCCACCACTTCCCCCACTCATGCTGGCCATCCCCATCAAGCACTGCAGGCAGCAGCCACCTTTGCTTGTCTTGCAGCACACCTCTGCCAACAGCCACGTTGGCCAAGCAGCCACCCCCTGCCCTCTGGCAGCCTTTGCCACCCAGCACCATGCAGGCAGAAGTCCCAACTCCTGCTCCCCACCCAGAGGTCAGCTCTTTCCTTTTGGCTGGGGAAGAAGGCCATTCTCATTGGGTTTCCTTCCTCCTTAATGAGGAAGGCTTGGGCTCAGAGCATCCCGTGCTTTGTTCTTTATGGGTTTGGGATCTCCAGCCTTGGCCGGCTGGTTGGCTCGGGACTGCAGCAAGTTCTGGGGGAGGTTGTATTCCCCACATCCTTTGCTGAAACAATGTAGTGCAGAGACAAAGATGTCCAATGTCAGTGATTTTGGCTCTGAAGCCTGGTGTTTATGGCATCCCTGGGTGGGAAGGAAATCCTCATTTTGCTTATCTCTCTTCTCAGAGAACTTTTAAAATGTGAAATGTATCTAATTGGGCTGTCAGGGGAGCTGAGGAAAAGCTTGTGTGAGGTTTAGGAGTGAGATATCAGCACTACTAAAAGAGTCTGGGATTATGCAGAAATAGCACTTAAAGGACAGTGAGGCAGGGGTTTTGGGATACAGGCATCTGAGACAGTCCTGCTTTTGGTCCTGTGGGGCAGGTGAGTGATTTGGCTAAGATTTCACAGGCAGTCTGTGACTGATAAGGTAACTTGCCAGGTTTGAGGCTGCTTCACTGGTAGCTCCCAGATGACAACATTTGTATCATGGTATCAGCCATACACTGCTTATGTTTGCCATGAACATAATGTGATTTCTACCTTCAGGTATACACATGCTAAATAATTGAAATCCAACAAAATCCATCAGTCCTTTTCCCAGTGTGGGAAGGAGACGTGACCTCCCAGGGCCAGCACACACCAGCAGAGAGATCTGGAGGCAGGGGAAGCGTGGGGTGGGAGTGGTGCGTACCATCATCTCTATGAAAATACACCTCCCCTTCAAGCAGCTCTATATCTTCCTGGTGTGGGGTAAGGTGAGTTTTTTTCCCCTTCTGTGTTAGATTCCCATTGTAGACCAACCTTTTTGCTGAACAGCTCATGCTGCTGTTGAGCCAGGGCTGGGCTCTCACCATGTGCATTTGAAAATCATTAAATGTGCGACCATCTTATCAAATTGACCCTTGTATGGATCCTGAACACCTCCTTAGACCAACATGCAGGCCTTACTGGCACTGCCTGCTTTTGTCATGTTTAAAGATTTTGTGCCTCTACGCTGTTACATGCTTTTTATAGATTTGCTGGAAACTCTAAAGTGGCGACTTGTAGTTCGGTGTGATTTACCCTGTTGTTTTCTGCTGTGCAAAACTGTTTGTCAGTGGAGCCGTGATTTCAGGAGGATGTTTGCACAGAAATATAATGAGGCTTGGCTTGTCCTCGGGAGCGGGAGCGATTTTGAATGGCTGCTGACCTCGCAGGGAATCTGGGCTGTGCTCAGGCAGAAACCACTGAGCTGGAAACAAAAACCTGGAGAAACTAAAGCAGGCTCTCCATCTTCTGCTCCAAGTTAGTAAAGAGGTAGTTTATCCAGAAGTCTGCAGCAAACGCGAGAAGATACATTCATAGTTTTTAAAAAAATTATGTTTAACAGTAATACAACTTTTTAAAATGGGTCTGCGCTTTTTGGTGTGTTTACATAAACTGCTAGCTTGCAGATGAGCTGGCCCTGTCTTTGGTTCTGTCCTGGTAAGTAGCTTTGAGCTTGCTCTTTCTCCTGGATGTGGGACCTGTGGGTTAGGCTCTTGCACAGGCTCTGCAAAGTAGCGGGGTGCTTTTACAGTCTTAAAACTACAGAGAGAAAGGTTTATTTGTTTTATAGTCAGGTTTATTAGCTCCCATTCTGTAAACAGCTGTATAGTGGTTACTTTCTATTTTGCACTGTTGCACAATACATGCAATTACAGGAAAAACATATGCAGAAGTTGTGTTTGAATAGGAAGCGGGACAAAACCAGTATTTTTGTCCAATAACACTTTTTATGGCCTTTTTTAGCAATTAACTATCTTATGGTAATAAATCACATTTTGCCCTACGAGGATGCAAAGGCTCGAACAAGAAGGTTGTGGGTTACAGAATTGCTCCTCACAGGGTTGCTCTGCCCTCTTTCCAACAACTTCTCTCCTCTTGAAAATGGAGGGTTTGCTTATACTTAAAAGAAAAAAATAAAAAGAGGCGAGTTGCCTTTGGCCAGAGATCAATCATGGAAAATTTCAGTCCCATCAGAGAATGTTTTGGAAACATATGAGGATGTAAGCAGATGATCTGATCCTGATACCACTTAGCTCACAGCTGTTTTACTCCTGCGTAACGGAAGCGACTGCTGTGGATTTACCCATGATTTGCCACCGTAAGCTGAGATCAGGATCGGGCTGTGGGTTATAATGGCATCTGCTCAGCGGCCTTGGCACTAGCAGTTGCTAATGGTGAAAGAGACAGTGAAAGATGCTGTTACAGTCCTTGTTCTTCCGAGTGGTAGTAAATGGGACTATTCATATGCTTAAGGCTGCAAGAACAGGACCCACCTAGCTGTGCTATAAATAGTGAGAGGCAAACCTCAAAAGAAAAAGTGCTTTAATTCCCACGGTAACCCTAACTTTCACATGCTTATCTTGACCATTGTATTTGTCCCGGCACATGCATTTTGTTTTGGTATTTTAGCACTTCAGGCACTGGGCTGAATCACTATGAAGGGCAAATATCAGTTAAAACAATATTAAACTGCTCTGCCTAAATCATCCATCCCTTCTTATAAGCATAAGATTTTTATAAAGATTAAAGGCTCTTGCAGAAGTTGGTATTTGGAGTACACTGACTATTGGGACAAATGTGTTCAATCTACCAATACTCCTGAGACCGCCTTTGTTTTGGGCTGCCCGGTGGCTTTGTGAGCCTGTGCCCGATGCTGGCATCATGCGTAGCAGTGTCTTGCACCTCTCTGCTGGTGGAGGCAGTTTTATCTCCTGCCCAAAAGAGCCTGGAGAGCCATTCGTGCAAGGAGGGAGGTGCAATTGCCTGTCTCTTGCAGGAGAGATCACACCGTCATGATCTTATCCTCTGGAAGAGAAGAAAATAAGATAAATGGTTTGGTGAAGCTGTTGTGTTTTTTTTTTTTAAATAATCATATCTCCTCTTCAACATCTAAGAATACAGCTGTACTTATTTCAAATTACTTGGATTACAGCATTGAAAATGACATCTCTGCTTGTATATCTACTTCTTGTGAATGTTTCTGAGGAAAAAAGTGTCCTTAAACTTGCTGCTCCAATACTTACTCTGAAGTACAGAAATTCAGGAGCTGATCTTTTAAGCCAAGCTAGCACGTCTTTATACTTGAGCTGTTGCTTCTCTTACTCTTCCCTGGCATTCACTAGAGCAGCTGTTGGAGGCAGGACATTGGGTAAGACGTAGCTTTGGTCTCACCTGCTAAAACTGTTTGTATGCCTAAATTTTTATAAGTGTAATACCTAGCACAGATTTCCAAAATAATCTGGTCCTCTTCTTAGTCAACCTGTGCTGTACAGTACTTTCATGTTATTTGAACTACAAAATTAAATTCTAGTCTGGTATTTCGTATACTCTGAAAAGAACTCCCTGCCAACAACTCTGGTGCATTTGTGCTGCAATTTGGGCAGATACTGGTTCCACCTGTTATTGCGTTTCCCCCATTAGTTATCTAGATGCAAGCAATCTTTGAGGCATCTCCTTCTGTTATAAATAAAACTTGAAGTGAAAGACTATTGTGTAACAGTAGAACATATTCAATTTATACCACTCCAGGTCTTAGGGAGCCAAATTGGACAGCTTCACGGGTGACTTCCAACCTTTGTTGGAAGATGTTACTTTTATCATGCAAATAGATGTGGCTGGATATGTTTGTTAAAAACATGGCAAAAGAGTTGCCTGTAACTAAGGAACCAGGACTACTTACCTATTGCCCCTAGTCACAAGCTATACTCAGTATTTCTTCAAAAAATATCCACCAGATCCAAAAGACTGGATTTTCAGCCATCAAAATAAACACCGAAGTCAATAGAAAAATGCAAGCCATGATGGAAATGAAAATGTAGAACTTCTTAAGATTTTGTAGCTGATATATGTGGTCTAAAAGTATTAATCATCTCAAATTCTTAAATCATTAGCAATGAAGCCTCTAGCTCTAGCAGAGTTGTCAGTATTCTACTGGTTGTGGAAACTGCATGTCACCAGTTGTTGCTGGTGAATTAAATATTCACAATTGCTGTACAGATGTCATATATAACAAACATTTAGTGACATGTCAAAGGAGGCACTTTTTTCTTCTTCTTTTCCTATGAAATCCCTTCAAAGAGTCATCCCTGGATCTTGAAGACTGTTAATCCTGGGAAATCCTGGGGAGATAACTGCATTTCCAGGGCTGGGTTCGGAGTGTGTGCAGATCCCTACAGATTCACTGAAGTCAAGGAGTAGCACTTCTTTTCAATGACATCCTGGGGCCAGGAATTCCATCCATTAATTATATGAAAGAGGACCTTCTTTAGTCAAAGCTGCCAATTTTTAATGTAATTGAATGTCACCTTAGCCTTATATGACTAGGGAAGAAAAACAGAAGCTCTTGCTCAACATCCATTTGTTTTATGCCCTTACATATTTTTGTGTCACTCGGGGATTTGTGTGTCTGATAAAAGCAGGGAAAGGCCGTATTTACCAGAATTTGAGCTAGAGGTACCAGGAACTAAATTTGTCTTCTGCTTTTTTGGTTGACAGAAAACCTCAAAGTTGAATGGTTGCAACTGGTGCTCCCTCAGGTAAAGGACAGGGTCTCATGTGTAAGGAGGTGCCATGGCCCCCTGGGGTCTAGTTGCTGGTGATCATTGAGCAAGAGACCCCTTCTTCTGCACCATCTTACAGATTTTCTATGCCTGTCAGACTTATCCCCACAGATCAGTGAATCAGGACCCTCCTTGTTAATAATATTCAGTGTATAACTTTCCTACTGTGAGGATTTAAAAAAAACCTTTAGAAAAATAAGAAAACATGACCTGAGACATCTTGTTGTGTGATGTTTGAAGCATTTTTTAATTCTTTCTTTTGGGAAATAAAATGAGTGAAAATAAATACTAGGAAGTATGCAAAATAAGCTTACATTTGTAAGTAAACATGAAGTAAACATGTGCTGCTTTAGGCCAGTTTTATAAAGCTGAATCCAACAGATACAATTCAGTAAGTATTGACAAGCAGACAGAAAAACTCTTTCAAAGTTTGGGCACTGAATCCAGGTGTCACCTTTTTGATGGTAGCTGGCCAATTAAACATATCACAACATAATCTCATAGAGGAAGTTGACTACAAGTAGGATGAGTAAAACTCATCAAGTTGCCTTATGAATTCTACTCTTTTGTTTTTAGAATAACTCTGTCTTACAAGATGATGAACTGACAGTCACACAGGAAAAAAAATCAGACAGACGCTTCTTTTCTGGATAGATTAAACTCTCTCGAGGCTGGTAAAAATGAAGCAAATCAAGTACATCATCTTTCATATTCACATCAACCCATCTATTGTGGAAAACATCAGAAGTCAGCGTGTTCTCATTCAGCTGAAATATTATTTCTGTGCTATTTCTAGACTGAAGAGACAAATATCAGAGAAGCGAACACATTTAATAATCACCCAAAGCAAAGAGAAAAACACTGAAAAAGCCAGAGCACAGAGTCCCACTGTATGTCAGCCAATGCTGCTGCGTTCAGAGAGGGCCACCAGGAAGAGAAAATGCCTGTTCCCAGGAGTCAGAGAGCTATGATGTTTCACCAGTAGCTGTCTCCTTCTCTCTCAAGTATTTTTATTTGTTTGTTGGGGTTTTTTTTCTGCTTCTTTTGTCAGAACATGTGTGTGGAGAAGGACTAGACAGAGGACCCCAGGAACTGGGTGCAAGGAGGTCAACCCATGTTGCTCCTGTGCCATTTAATGAAAACCAGACTGACCTCCAGATAAACACAGGTGACAGACCGGGTAGGTGACAGATTGCCTGTGCTGACAGGCAGGTAGTGACTGCCAGCATGTGTTCTTGTGGCCTGAAGGCTTTCCCAGAACAGCCTTTTCTTGGGTGGGCCAGAAGCCCTTTTCTGCAGTCGGGCGCTAGCAGACTAGAGCACACTCAGTGACTAGAGCACCTGTTCAAAGCAGTGTGCACCGTTGAAATGAGGTGCAAAATGCTTTTGCTTAGTCATTAGATCTTTGCCAGTACCCAGCGATGATTTAACGGCTCCTGGGTAAACACTAGTACTTCAAAGAATGTTTGTGCTAATTTGGCTTTGGAAATGAGAAGACAGGTAAGATGCATGACCTCTGCTGAGGCATCTTTTGATGTCCTACATTAATACTAGGTTTGATGATTGTTCATTTTTCTGTCTCAAAGGGAATCCTCAGTAATTCTGCCCACCTGCAGGCTTGGTTTCTCACTTGGACTGGTGGTTGTGAAGCAGCATACATTAGCTAGCAAAGCTGAGCCACTTTTTATAATGCCACGAATGGGACAGAGTAAGATGTAGAAGAGAAATCAGTTGTGTATTCACATGTATCAGATGTGCTTTTAATGCGAGCATGTCTTTCAAGAAGTTTATGTTCCTAAGATGACCCTCGTACATCTCTTCTTTGCACATCTACATTTATCAATGGTATATTGGTGTATGCGCCTATAGTGCAAAGCACCTATATATAAGGATCCATGGGGTCTCAGACTTGTCAGTAGCCATCAATGGTGGTATCTCAGTAAGCTTTCTAGCCTTTTATGCCATTAATATACGGTGAAATACTCTTCCAAAAGTATGCAAGGTTTTTCTTTGTGGCTGTTACAAGGCACAGGATAGCCACTGCGATGCACCCATCTCATGCATATATGGTGAATCATTGTCTATTTTTCCTGTTAATGACTCAGCAACTCAAGAAGTGGGAGTGACCATTTATTGTGTTTTTGATCTGCTAAATGACATCTGGCAAAAGCCATTCTTGTGCAACATATTTGGCTAAAGTGAGCTTGCTGATGTCAGGAAGTCAGAGATGCAGTTGGATGGCCCAGAGACATGCCTCATCAGTGCGGCCACATACAAAGTGTTCCTATTTGCATACAGATGGAAGTGTGATGCGGACTTACAACAGAGAGGACTGCAAACCTGGTGATTATATTCTGCTGCAAGAGCCTGTGCAGGTGGTCGATTATGGCTGTTGTGTTCATTTGACCTTTTTGTGGCCATTTTCCTCTACAAAGCACAGAACTATGCAGGCTGTGCTGGTCATCCTGTTTGACACAGCTGCTGCAGACAACACTGAGGTACCATGGAAAACTGGGATGTATTTTTTTCTCATCAGAACTGTTCATCCTTCAGCTTTCCAGCTTCTGCAACTGCCTGCCTGAATAAGCGTCTCTTCTTCCCATGCAGGCTCTGTCCCTTTTTCCATTGAAGGTAAATGGCTGTGTGGGTGAGCTGTTGATTGATCATTTAATGCTCTCTCAGCCAGAATTAAGTGGGCAGATCTTTGTGCAGCATCGCACACTGAGAGCTGCATTTCCAAGAACACCTCAACTTTTCATCTATTCACGTTCATGCACTTGCTTAATCATGCCTATCCTCACACTGACTCGTCAGTAGTTGATAAAGAATATGGTTTTTCCATGTACTTTTGTACTGAAACTTGGTCCCTACTGCCAATCAAACAGCTTGGATCAATCAAAAAATTGTCAGGAAATTTACGGCTTGGGTGACTGTGCCCCTGTTAAATAAATGTTAAACTTGTTAAATACAAGCATGTTAAATAAAACGTTATTTACCATGCTTACAGCCGCAACAATCTTTGGTCCTGTGCCTTTGATCAGGCATAGTCGTAGGTATACCCATATATAGATGACAGTAGGTCATAAAGATTGTTTTCCTTCTGGAGTTTCAAAATTCAGATTAACTAACTGTTTCCCATGGAAAGATTTCTAAAGAAAGGAGTAGCTATGTAAGCAAAACAAGAAAGCTTTTCAATAAGATGTGTGTTGAAGGTGCATGTCAGAACAGAAAAAGGGTTTTAGAAATGGAAAATCTTTCATTAGATCCATTATTGATATAATTCCACCAAGCTTTGCATTAAAGAGATTAAAGATGTAACTCTAGAAATCAAAACCGAGGAAAACTGTCGGTAAACATGGCATATATAAAGTACTTTGTGTTCTGATAAAAGAATATCTACTTTTATTTTTTAGCCAGTAAAAGTCATAGTTCACATCTCAGTTCCCCCATGCTTGGGAATCTACCACAGGACTTCAGCGATCTGGATTCTGTGAAACATTTCTATTCTTTGCTTTGCTTGAGACATCCTACCTGGCCTCAGGGAAGTCATTTAATTTCTCTGGACCTCAGTTTCTCTTCTGTAAAATGGAGATAGAATTTCCATTCTTCACAAGGGCACTATAAAACAAAACCCATACCCTAAAGCCTGAGACATGCAGGCAACACAGTGGTAGGATGTCAGATAAAGTGCATCGTTTGCATGAATCTTATTCTGCATTATAAAATTCTGCATAAAACTTGCAAAGATGTAAAAATGTATGCTCAGAAATAGAAAAATGGTCAGTTTTAGAAATAAGAAGCAGTCACACTGACATTATAATTGTGATTATGAGGATTCAGAGCATTATACCGACACCAACGCTGCCTAATCAGGATCAAGAGAAAGCCCCAGTCTCTGTGCAAAGAGCTCGCAGAGTGAAGTCAAGACAACCAAACCATAACAGAGTAAGAATATGCAAGTCAAAAATGAAGGTGTTATTGCATATCTGTCTTGTAATTTTTCCTTCCCTCCCCTTTCCAGACTGCACCTTGCCATGTTTCCCACCTCTCTCCCTGCAGGGGGGCTCTGCCCTTCCTCTCCCGCATGTCCCCCACCGCTTCCCCGCCATGTGCTCTGTGGGGGCCGCGGTGCCTGCTGGAGAGCGGCTGCCCGCCACCCTGCCACGGCTCTTTGGCGGAGAACCTGCACTGCAAGTTTCAGCTCAAAACAAACATTCATGGCTGAGTTATGAATCCCCAGAGGGATAGATGGTGAAGTGGATTAAAGCACTAACTCTTTGCCTTTGGCTCAAAGCCACGTTAGGACAAAAGTCAGAGTGAGTTTGAGAGTTAACTTTTATTTGTCAGTATGGCTTGGGTTTGGACATGGCAAAAAAAAAACAAACCAGGAATGAAAGGGCACTGGTTAAGACACATTGGCGAGGTTTCAGGAGGAGCCTACGCAGTGCTCCAGCCAGTCTGACCTATTTAGTGATGACAAGTTTTGACAGCATTTCAGGAAACGTTTCAACTTTGGAAGTAAAAACCAACACCCATGGACAGCCCTCCAGAGCAAGGGCCTGTGGGAAGAGGAGCCACCCATCATGGCGCTGCTGGGGCAGCTGCCATGGTTGGGGAAGGCTCTCCCAGGGAAATGCTTGCAGTCCTCCTACATTATGCCATCTGTACTGGTGGCATGAGAATTTCTGGGGACAACCTGTGCCGTTGCAGTGGCTGGGCTGTGCCCTTCATGAGAGGCTCTTTTCTGTCCCATGTCTGCAGCATGGTGTCTCCTTGCGATTCTTGGTACCTCCATGTGCTGATCTGCAGTCATCCTCTGGTGCTGAGCTAGATCTCTCGTACCTTGTGGACCCTATGGGAAATGTCTTGAAAAATCTGTGTTCTGTTAATAAGTTTCTAGGCTTTGTCCCTGTGTGCTTGAGTCAGAGAGGACAAACAAGACCTTAACTGTGGGTCTAGGACTGCGTGGAAGGTGTCTGCTCTCCTCACATCCCCCCTAGGGAAGAAGGAGCAGTGCATGGCTCAAAAACTTTAGTTTAAATCATCAAGACTTACTGAAGCTGAATAACAGAAGGTTGTTTTTGGTAAAATAAGAGGCAGATCCTTAAGAAGTGTGTATGTATAAGTCAGTGTTTGCTCTTCCTCTCCCACGTTGACAGTTGTTTGAGAGTTTAATTCCATTTGCTGTTTGTAAGGTGGGAAACAGGAATAAAAGCATTAAGGAAAGCTTACCTGAATAATAATAAATATTTTCCTTGGGATAAAGAAAACTTTTCAGTATATGGAAGCCACCACATTTGAGAATATTTCATAGCTCATGCAAGGAGCCCCAAGGCTCCTGTGAGGGTCCCAGGACACCAGGGCCAGTCCGGGACCTATGATGGGGGCTGAGGTGCTCGCCTGGCTGGCATCCAGGCAGGCCTCACCTGCTTCGAACCCTTGGCTTGGGGTGTGGGAGGGGATGGGAAAGGATGTGTCTGGGCAGGGAGGAGGAGTGGCTGGAAAGGGGATGAGGCAGTGAACTGGAGAGAGACCCAGGGAAGGAGGCTTTCTATAAATAACAGCTTATCTAAAAATATTTTTCATTTTTCTAATATTATAAGCCACAGGACAGGATGCACAGGTATCCATGCTGGATGGGAGGGAGGGATGGGTGCTGTAATTGTCCTGCACTGGACTGATGTTTACCATCCTTCGGCAGTCGTCCCACAGCACCCCAGGTTCTGCAGGCTTAGTGGAGGCTGTGGGGCTGAAACGCTCCTGCTCAAGAAGCAATGTGGGACGAGTATTCGGTACTGCTTTCTGGAGCTGAAGTAGTTTCTTCCAAATGAAAAAAGTATCTTGCTGTATAAAGAGATGCTACATCTTTGAAGGGCGCTGTTTGAATGGAGACTTGTTACTCAGAATACTTAGGAAGGTTTTTTTCCCCTCCGATCAAGAATGCTCTTAAATGCAGGTTGTGAAGGAAATAGGAGGGTGGTCACTGTTTTCACTGATCTCCTGTGTCAGAGCATTGAGGGTCCTGATGGATAAACAGCTGGCTGATGACTTGAAGAGCTTTGAATAAAGCACCATGACCTCTTTCTTGATTCTTAAACTGAGAAGAAAGCCAGTGGGGAGGAAAGGGAGGTGGGATTGAAACCATTTTCCATCCATTCCCTTCCCCATACACCTGCAGAGACTGCACTCAGGTGTCTTCTGCACTCTGTAAATTTCTTCCTTCTTTCTTCTTCCAATCCTTCCCTTGCTCCTTTAGGCCAACATTATGGGCACTATTTCTCACTGAGGGCGTATTGTAATAGTTGGTCTACCAGAGAGGAGAAAACAGAAAAGAAAGGACACAGCACTTCTTTTTTATTAAATGCAAGCTGTCAACTTGTTCCAACTTTGGTTAGGCTTCTGGAAACATCTAACTGATGCTAAGTTAGAGGCTAACAGAAATCTCACATTTATACTGGTTCTTGAAACATGTTAACTAGTCTTGCGGGTGTATTTTGAATTGCAAGAAATGCTCTGCCAGATGCCACTGAGTCAAAAAATAGCTAACCTTAATCCTACCTACACCCATAGTCATACATACATGCCCTGAGAGATTAGTGCTGGCAAGCATTTCTACAGGATGAATTTCTAACTGAACTGAACACCTGAAAACATACTAAGTACAGCTTATGCCAGTCACCCAAATTAATACACAAATTGGGTAAGAACTATTCACAGAAATGATAAATACCACGTGAGTAGAGCAAGTATGTTACAGTACATACATGTTGCAAGTAGAAAGATAAAAAGAAGTGAACCAAAAAGTTATCATTTAAATTTTGGTTATATAGGCTCTCTTGATTTTTGAGAACTGGCAAAAAGCAATCTGTATAGTACATCAGTATAATAAGCTGTTGCTATATGCCTCAGGAACACTGAAAAGAAATCTAGTGAGCTGCATTGCATTTGTGCTTAAAGCTCTTAAAATGCATCATGAATAAATGTGTCTGCAGGTTCACCTAGATTTATATCACTGTATTTTCATGTGGTATCCTCTGCAGAAAATTGAGACTGTAGAAAAGAGAAAAATAGGTGTAGTTATTTTTAACAGTTCATAAACACCATTAAATGATTTGTTTCCTAATGTAAAACAAAGAAACAAACAAAACCCCCACACACACAAAAAAAAAAAAACCAACCAAAAAAACCCCCAACCCAATAAAACCACGGAAGTCTGGGGATTTGTATCAGAAACTAGTTTGGCTCCATCAATGAGCAAAACCTAATAATGATAGAGTATACTGTGTGAAAGGCAGCAACACTTTTTTATTGTTACTATATTATTTTGTGACAGGGGTGTGTTTTGCAGTAATAGCTCACACATTTGCTTTTAAAACGTGTCAGAAAAAGAACAAACACCTGATCCTGCACAGCTTGGCATGCACAGGTAAAAAGCAGTTGCCTGGCATGCCATGAATGTTAAAGACATATTTGTCACAAGCCTTGCAACCTGTATCGCTTTGTTGTAGAAAACAACCTCTAGAAGGAAACAGCTGTAACTCCTGATTACAGCCAGCTGGGAATTTTACAAGAAAATAACTTTCCACTGGAAGTAATGTGTGTTTGTCAAAACAGAGATGTTCTGGGAAGCAGAGATGTTAAACTCTTGTTGGACCCTAGGCTGAGCTCCAGCGGATGGATGCACGCTGTTGACAGCCCCGCAACCCCAGGTCCTACCAAGAGATGGCCGTGCTGCTGATGGCAGGTGCTGGGGGGAGGCCCTGGGCATCCCTGTCCTCCTGCAGGACTGGGGGTCGGGGGACATGGGACCCCCTGATGCCTGGCCAGGAGGGTCTGCTTCGGGGCAGCCCTGCCAACCGTGGCCACCGGTGGCAGACCTGGCCGCCAGCAAGGCTCTGCCTGTTTCTTGCTCTGGAGGCAGAGTTGATGGCTACTCTATCTCACTTTCAGAGAAGTGAGAAACTTTCAGAATTTTTCAGAGATTTTTTTTTTCCCCCCAGGATTTTTTTTTGAAAAAGAACATCTTCAGACTTGTATTTTTCCTACTGTTGGTAAAAACATCTTTGCCAAACTAGTCCAAATTTCTGACTACGTGTTCCATGTGCTTCATGGCTATCAGTATACGTTAAAATATTAAAAAAAAAATATCGTAAAAAACTTCTCTATATTATATTACTTTATATAAAAAAGTGATGTACAGACTTTTATGTAGTAAAATATCTCAGACTGCGATTTATTTATTTATTTATTTATTTATTTATTTCCACCAGTTGACAGCTCTGTGCACTCTGAGTTCGTTATTTCCACATGCATTCGCAGCCCACCAGTCATCTTATCACCAGTGAATTTCTAACAAAATATAACCATTTGTAGTAGCAGAACACTGACCACGTCTTTCAGTGGTACAAATGTTACAATTATTTCACATGCCACAGCAACATGCTAAGCTATGATTCCTTCAATGTAAACTAATGTATTAAAACCTGTGAAGCTTTTTAGAAAGCTTCATTGAAGTAGCTGTTATGAGCAAGGACCACTCAGAGAAGAACAGCATGGATTTAATAATTCAGACTTTTTTTTGCATTGTATATTGAATATCTGTTTCGAACTTTAAATATTTTGAGCATACGCAGCACTCAAAATGCCTAACTTATTTTTCTGATACCATGGCTGTATGTTTGTTACTCTATAGGATACTGTGTTTTAAATGCCTGTAGGTCCCTGTCTGGCATACTTACAATAGCATTTTGTGCTTGAGTATTTTTTTTTTCTGATATATTCCCTTGGTCTTGTTCTTTTGTAATCTTTCTCAAGCTATGTTATTCTTTTTTTAAATGGGTTGCATAGTTATACCTGCATAATTCTGCAAACAGCTGGTTCATAACAGAAAGAGCTATTCATACAAAACAAAACAAAACAAAAACAAAAACAAAACATAAAAAAATAATTATCATAGGTGTTTCTAGGGAATCACCTAGTTTGTTACCCAGTACATATTTAAATGCACTGTACAAACATGTTCCTCACAGCTTTATTATATTTGGTTCTTTGCACTCAGCATTATTTCTTTCTGAAGTTGCTTAAATGATGGTGTTATTAAGAGGATATTTAGAGGAAAATAAAAGACCAGCTAAATCCACCTGTTGAACATCCATTTATTTTTGATATATAGCCAGCCTGAAAAGACTTTCACTATGCCAAATGCTGTGCTGATATTTTGTGTGTATCAGTATTTGTACATTAACAGAGAAGTCTTGCACAACACAACTCTTCCCTATTGCTGAATAAAACCAATAGATAGCCGCGTGCAACACCTAGAGTGCACTGAGAAGTTGTTTCAGGATGCAGCCAGAAACGAAGAGGTTAGTGGCAGCAGACGCAGCGAAGAAAACTGGAAGAACAAGAACATGCCTTGTATGAGCATACAAAAGAGTGTCAGTTCATGCACAACTCAAAATATCCCTAGAAAGGCACAGTTGCAAAGGTTAAGATTCTCATATGATTGAAATATTTCCCATTTATGTGTTACTTGCTGACAAAAGCTGTTGACTTCTTCTCTACCACGTATTCCAAGATTTTAGAATTTGCCTCTGTCAAAACCCTGAAATGAAATGTTCTGAAGACATTCAATGTTCAGCTTTTAAAAAACAGTTTGGTTTGAATTGATTGTTTTGATTTGTTCTCTCTCCTTTTCTCACGTTCTATTTTCTCATCTGTGGAGCTCAGCCATTATAAAATCTGAAGCTAGTACGAAGGCTTAAAAAATCAAGCTATGGGTGGGTTTGAGCCTCAGATGCAGCAAGGTATGATAAAGCCAATTATTATTGAGTGATACAAACTAGGGATTTTAATTAAAACTACAAGGAGCTCTTTACAGTACCATTACTTTACTATTTAATTACTTCTGTCTTGGGAAATTTTTCTCAACACTTTCTCTTCAGGTATTGTAGGTTTCTAGATGCTGCTTTTTGATTTTCTCATTTGATCTCTGATCCAATGTTGACACTAGCAGAGTAAGATCTACTAATAGGCAGACAAAAAAAAAGCATAATCTTTCAATTTTTTTGTTTTATTGAAACAAATATTTAAGAAAATCATGAAGAAGACACTTGCTTTTCCATTTCCATTCCCCTGCACTGTGCTATACAGCTAATTATTGTCACAACAGTAATTGGCTGAAAAAAGCACTGAACTTCTTTATTTTTGTAGCATTTCTCTTCATACCTCCAGTGCAGGAGGGTGTCTGGCAATATTGATAGCCTTTTGCTTCACTAGTTCTTTTTTGTAGGGACATTAAAATTGATTTTCTGCATCTTGGCAAATGAAGACTCAAAAGTGTGTTACATGCCCTATTGCCCAAAAATGTGCAGTCACAGAGCAAAGGTTCCAATGACAGAGACTGTTATGGTACCAGGAGGCCTGAGCTGCTGAACAGAGAGAGATAGGTTTATTTATAGCGTTACCGAAGAACTATCCTGCCTTTTAACTGGCTGCCCAGATACTCTGATTGAAAAATCTGGTTTCCTGACAGGAGGGGAGGCAAGGGTAGAAAGGAGAGGCAAACTTACAAGACACACCTAGTGATAAAGTGAAAAAGGCATTGTGCCTTACAGCACTGCCTTGCCACAGGGGTTGATGGAGACATATTTACAGCTCTGAGGCAATAAAGGTGCAAGTTAATATTGGAAATGGAATTGTTAAGAGAAAGCATGCAAGGAGAAATTCAGAAATAACACATCACCAGCAACTGAAAGAAGAATTCTGAGCATGAAGCAGCTGAGCTACTGCCACAGCTTCCCAGTCCCCAGTTAAACCAGCTGCCTTTTCTAGTAAAGGTCCCATAGGTCGCTGTAGACATAGGTGTCTAGAATAAGCATGACTTTAGGCAAAAGAAGGCTGGATGGAACAAAGATGTAAGACAATACTTAAGACCAAGAGGACGATTATACAGTAGAGACAATCTATCGTGGTTGCCTCAAAGAAAAATTCCTCTCATCCTACCTAGGAAAAGTCTTTGAGTGTCATAACAAAATGACCAGTCTGGTTGCAACTAATCTGTCAGTGAACTTAAATATCTGGTTTTGGACAAGAGATGGATGGAGAACATGTCCAGTCACCTGGAGACTGAGGCAACCAGGGTGCTGTCTTGGGTACAGCATTGTGCTTTTGCAGCACCAGATGACTCCGCTGGCTTTTAGAGAGCAATAAAGACTTGGAGAGAGAGCCTNTACATCGCTGTGTGTACATCGCTTGTGTACATCGCTGGCTTATAGAGAGAAATAAAGACTTGGAGAGAGAGCCTGTCCATACTGAAATCAATGGCATGGTTCTTGTTAACATAATAAAATCCAGGTTTGGGTGCTTGTTAAATTTATGGATTGGGCTTTATCTGGTGTTAATAATGAGCTTTATACAGAATAGAGTGAGTATGATACTACATGTGATCAGCTGGATCACTGCAAGAATGTGTTTTGGCACTCATGATTTTCCATCTTCAGGCAGTAGGAAAGCCAATGCCTGATTCAATTAAAAGTTAATGAGAATCTTTTTATTGAGCAAAAGGTGATTTGGATAAGGTCTTTAATGACTACAGTTAGCTTAGGGTTAATAGGAAAGGAACAGAGAAGTGAAGTGAAGTGAAGTGAAGTGAAGTGAAGTGAAGTGAAGTGAAGTGAAGTGAAGTGAAGTGAAGTGAAAAGAGGAGAGGAGAGGAGAGGAGAGGAGAGGAGAGGAAAGAAGGGAAGGGAAGGGAAGGGAAGGGAAGGGAAGGGAAGGGAAGGGAAGGGAAGAGAAGAGAAGAGAAGAGAAGAGAAGAGAAGAGAAGAGAAGAGAAGAGAAGAGAAGAGATCTTTCTGTCACTGTCTAAATTCATGACCTTGCTGCCATATGCAGTTCTGATCATTATCTCAAAAAAGATGAAACAGAACCAGAAGAGAAACAGAGAACAACAGTGATCAAAAGAAAGCATGGGTTAAATCCTGCAAGAAAAAACTCAGTAAAGTAGGACCTAAAAGAAAATACAGTAAAGATCTGTGAAATTAACAGAGTCAATGGAGAAAGTGAATCAGGAACAACTGGTCATTGTTCTGCGTATGTAAGAATTAGGGTAGGCCAGATGAGATTGTCATCCAACAAATTCAAAAGAAACAAGAGGAGGTAATTTGTAGCGCAAAATACAGCTGAAATATGCTTGTCATAGGATGCTGCTGATGCTAAAGGCTTCATTGTGGTCAAGAAGTTATTTGACAAATTCACGGAAGAAAAGACCTACCATGTGCAAGAACAATATATATGGCTTAGAATGGGCAGAGATACCTGGAGCAGAGGAGATTGCATGGGAAAGTACCATCATAGGTTCACTCTGCTCCTCTGCTCTTATCTGTTTTTCTTACATTCCTTGTCAGATAATATTGGAAACACAGCACCTTTGGTCCAGTACAGCCAAAGTGTTACGGTGTTAAAACAACATTCAATTTCTCTCTCAGCCTCACTCAATCCAGACAATTTTCCCTGGACACAGTTGGGATATAATCAAGAGCAGTCAGGCTTCTGGGGAGGAGGAGGTGGTGGTAGGAATGGCTATTACAAATCAATTCATAGAGGATCTGTTTCTAACATATGCGACAAAGCACACAGATTTGGAGGTCTAGTCAGATTTTCAGTTAAATAGATACGATACCAAAGATATTTATTTCTGCCCTTGTCTATAGCTAGAGAAACAACATTTTACACAGACTCAGCTTAACCATTCAGTGGTTGCACCATCTGAGCAACAGACCTGGCTAAACACAGAAACGACAGAAGGATTTTTTGTTATAAGTGAGGCGGCTTAATGCAGATGAAGTGGCCATATGGAGTGAAAAAACATAACCATTAAGAAGATGGAAAGATACTATTAGAACAAGGATTCCCAAAGTTTGTTTATGGAAAGCTGGCACAACAAGCAGGGCATCAAGCAGCAGGACTTGAAATAATTAACCTGTAATTCACAGGCACTCTCCCTTCTCAGGTCCCCAAAATTTTGGTGTCCCCTTTCCTACCACTCTTGAAAGCAGAAGGATGAGCCTCAGCTTCTTGCTGCCTTTCAGAGAAAAGGGGACTGCTGAGGGGTGCAGTTAGGGTGTGACACATCCAGCTGCCTGGACTCTTGGGGTCCCCAAACACTCAGCAAACACTCTGCATGTGTGGAGGAGACTTTGCAGCTGCAACAGCCTCAAACAACACCTGAATTAGTTGAGGATGGCTGCAGCTAATGTCACCTTGTGAGTATTACCCAAAGGTGTCTCAGGCTGCCCTTTGAGAACTTTGCAATAGAAAGGGCATATGGCAAAAGGCATCAAGGCAAGACTTGGAGTTGGAATGTAAAGTCCAGAAGTAAAGAAGTGGCTGAAACTCTCACTGGATAAAGAAGACCTGGGTAACATAACAAGAATGATTCCTTAAAAAAGCCCTAGGATATTGAAGAGCTTATATGAGCAATTTAGGACTTCATTCACAGTGTAGGGAAGTGACTGGTAAGACTCCTCCACTGATCAGAAAAGGTGTTGTATAACACTCCTACAGCAGGTATGCTCTTATGCAAAAGATATTCCTAGCCTGATAAGAGACCTTTTTTTTTTCATGAATCACAGTAATAATCACAGCAGATACAGCATTGTAGGCAGTTAAAATGGACTGATCAGTAGCTGTCAAAAGTATTTTTGGGGACCAAAGAAGAAAGAAGCTTGAATGGCACCTGCAAACTATTCATAGACACTTCAATAACTGTGTGGACAAACAGTTGTACAATCACAGCATGGATAACAGTCCTCAGAGCCAGAAACTCAGAAACAAACGAACCTTTTGGCATGAGCTTGTAATATGAAATCGCTTTAAATAAAAACACAAAACATTAAGCCTTCTGGTCATTTATTTTGCACTATACAGTTGTACTGTCTCTGCAGCCTAGAGGTGATTAGCACAAAATACCACTAAATCTCTACCTGTTACAGAGAAAACCCTTAAAAAGCCTCTTAATTATCTGTCTGTGCCAGTTTTTCTACATTTTTAATCAGTGTTGTTACTGTTGAGTCTTCTCATGT
>VZTV01121240.1:0-73860 GCA_013400875.1 Anhinga rufa
CAAGGCTGCTGCAGATAATCAGTGCTAAAATGCACTGAAAATTCTGGCACAATGTCAAGCTCTAAGTCACACATGAAAAGGCAGCAGATCCAGCTCTGGGGTTTTTACAGAGTCTGTCTTTGAAATATTTCAGTACCTCTTTGGCACTTATTAATACAACTCCATTTAGTTTGACAGGCTGAACACACACTGGACCAGACATCGAAAAGGTCCACAATATCTCTCTGATCTTACTAACAGCTCAGTAACTCTGCTTCCTAGTTAGCCAGCCAATATTGTTGATCCAAACACAAAACACTTCCAAGAGGACACTTCTGAGCCAGTCTCTCCTCCTCCACAGCTCAGGAAGAGTGATGTGAAAAGCCAAGGGACCCTGGTTTCCCATGGGGCTCACTGCCACAAGAGCACCAGCTAGTACTTTCCCTGCTACACTGATGAGCTTGTCAGGATAATTGCTGGGGCATCTTCTGCTCCGATGGTCACAAGGACCTCCTTCCCCTGTCCTGATTCCACACAGGCTTGAGGGAATACACAAAATGCTTCCATTTGCATTTCTCAGGGCAAAATGTGGACAGGGTTTTTACTTCTCACTGCTTCACTGAGGCACAACACTTTGCATTTGAGCCTTCTGAAAGCATCACTTTCTTCCCACCGGCTCTGCATGGGGCCACAGTGAATACACTCGTGATGAGCTCACTTGAGTGCCTAGAGTTAGATGAGATGCATCCAGGCCCTAGAAGGTAACTGCTATATAGCACAACTAAAAGAGGAAGACATTTTACAAACAAAGACACACACATTTCAGCCAAAGTCAGGGACAGGGGATCTGGGTGATCGAACACAGGCCGACAAAGTCACACGGTACACAAGATGTGCTTTGCAGAGCTTGTTTCCAGGCAGTACATTCAGCAAAGGGAGAGGGCGTGCTCTGCCACCAGTGCTTTTTATGAGGAGAGAACTTGGGGTCTGGCAGAGCAACTGGGTGGGACTGAGTTACCACTAATTGATTATCAGCTGTCATCTCAGACAGCGGGTGAAGAGGCTTTTAGCAGATGTGAGCTAAGAGCTTCACAAAGTCTTCAGGTTTGTATCTAAAGCTCCTGTAACTTCCTTATAATTCTGCCACAGTTCCTCCTTGCTAAGCTAAGCAGCGCACTAACACTAGTGTAGTGTGACTGAGTTCACATACAGCAGGGAACGTAGCAGGCTTCTGCCTCACCAGGGAAAGTATTGACTCCATTGCAGAAGTGATAGGAAAGTATTGGCTACTGAGGAAGCTGGATGCGTTCAGAACCACCAAGCTTTTGTACAAAGCCTGGCTCAGGTGGAACTCCTGGGAAGGCGTTTCCTTTTCCATGTCCTTTTGACTTCTGTTTCTGGTTTGCTCTATTGCCCTGATGTGCAAAGAACCCACAGGAAAGCTACTGCTTGTTTTTCCCTAGTCCTGCCAGAAGCAGGAAGAATTAAAGTGATCACTGATGTATTTAGCAGATCTAAAAGATGAAGGCTCCATACAGAAATTGAGGCTTTAAGTTTAAAAAGCAAAGGCACAGTTATTTATAGTTCATCTCTTTCTTTGACTTTATGTATCAAATCCCTGCATGCGTCTCCTATTGAGGGATCTTTTTACATCTGACATAAGTTTGGCTCATAAAGCACTGCTTGCTTCCTGGATACTTACGGGTAATCCCAGTGGCCCTCTGTCTCCTTTTTCACCCTGGGCACCCTTCTCTCCTTTCATTCCATCAATCCCTGCTTCCCCCTAAAGGAAGGATGGAGCAGAAAATAAACCCACCGTAACATCACTTACATAACAAACATTCCTCCCTTCAGAGAGTGCCGAAGCTGCAAAGGGAATACAAGAGGCAGCAGAGCAATGCTTTAGCCTGATTCTCAGCCCAATCTGAAGAAAACCAGTATCAGGCCAACGACCTCTGTGTGAGCACCTGTTTTAAGTCAATGGCAGTAAGAGGAGGTTCAGGGCAAGGAGGTAAAGATGGTCAAAGGGGAACTGACCCCACTTCTGTGTTGCTCTCCCTGCTATTGCACGGAATGTCATGTAAATATAATCAACCATAAGTATCAGATAACCAGAAGTTATCTGATAGGGGGGTTTTACTTTTTAAGATGTGGATTCATTGGAAGTGAATGACAGGTATCTGTAAGTTTTAAAAAAATTATAGTGAAATATTTTTGGAAAGACTTTTGTAAATGCAAAGGCATCAATTTCAAAATTTGGGAAAAAAATGTCATCATCCCTTTTCCAATGGTATTTTTAAAATTCTGTATTATAAACTATAAGCAGTATTAAACAAAATATTCCTTTTTCATAAATTCAAAATGCAACCCAAAGCTTTCCCCCCCCACCCCCACCCCATTCATAAGGCATTTTAAAACACTATCTTGGTTGCATTTTGAAGCAGAAGTCAGAAGAACCAAGTTTGCACAGAAACAGTAAGCCTGCTTGCCATACTCTTCTACAATTGAGGACAGCACATTGCTGGCTCACTCCACCAGCACTCCAGTTTCCATACAGCCATGTGTCACTGCCCTACAACACTATTTGGCTTGAGCACTTACCTGGAAGTGTTACTTATTTCTGACATGTCTGCAAAGGGCATAAAACGCTCTTCCTCACCACTATTGCAAGCCTCATTGCAAATTGCAGGGATGGAACAAAAACTTCCACAGGCAGGACATCTCATTGCACCTGCTAATTAAGCCTAGATGGATCCCCTGTTCAAGGAGAAACTGGTGCAGTACTTCCTCTGTCTATAATCCAATCTGTGCTGTGCAAGACTTTCACCTGCATTTGATTGGCCCATATTCCAAAGGCAACTGCACCTTATGGAAGTTTCCCAGACACTTGATAGCAGTGGCTAATGAGTTACAGACAAGCAAGGCAGATAACTGTATTTGTAATCAACACCTGGAGAAAAGATGAATCAGGATAAATATACCATCCACTCTAGCACCCAAATAGCACTGGTAATGAAATAGTAAGCATAACCAGAAGAATTAAGACTTTCAACATTTTCCAGTTTTTGCCAAGAATGTCAGAGGAAAACCATAGCTCTCCTTGAACATTTCCACTCAAATATTTTTTCACCTGGGTACTGTTTTACAGCAGGCAAACCAATGTGCAGGCTGAGCATATGCACATTTAGATGGAGATCAGAAAGCTTCTGATCACCAAGAGCAGTGAAGTTCTTGAGTGGCTTTACAGCAGAATTTACAGGATATAGAACCTGGCTAATTTTAAGCTAGAGGTCAGTTACTTCGGATTGTATGACAGGCTGTCCGTCCCGCTGTACAGACCTTCACCCTGCAGACAAAGATTTCAACTCTATTCTCATGGGAAGCTTTCCCACTTTTCTGGGTGAAAACTGGAAAAAATGACCAGTTTTCTGGGTCCTAAAATGAGAGCTGTTAATCCATTTCCTTCAAGAAAATATTCAGAAGTGTTTGTCCTCTTACCAAGATGGTGCATAACATTTGCAAGCTAGAAGGTTGTTACTGAAAAATTCTTGCACCTGGGACATTCTAGTAGAATTTCAGGATGTAAAGTTTTGCAGCCTTACCTTCGGTCCTGGGTGGCCCTGAAGACCCTGTATTTGGGACAAGAGACAAGATATGAGTAATGTTTAAGGATGTGCTTTAAAATCCAGGTATCCCAGTTCAGTGTGCAGCACAGAGCTTTCTGACACACTGAGGACACAAATGCTTAGCCCAGAGGCCTCTTTATTTGTGTAAAGGGCACTTCATATACTGTTTTCATCTGGTAATGAGGAAGCTCCTGCCAAAATCAACCGGCGGTGGGCCAGGCTTGCTATTAAGACCATTTTTACAGTTGATCCCTTTAATCCTGTCCATCCCCTCTTGCTACTGTCTTGCCTTTCATCTCAGACTAACATAACCTTCTCTTTATCTACCCAGCCCATCGTAGCTCTGACCTACCCCGGGGGGTGGTTTAGGAAGCGATACTAATAAGCATGTTCCTGTTGCAATGCTGCAGTGTTTCTGGCTGATTTCTCCACCCAGAATCCTCCCCAGCCACTTCCTGCTCTATTCTCATTCCCAGTGCCTTGCTCCTCAGGTGAATCACTCAAAACTTACTGGAGGTCCTGGTGGGCCTTGGGGTCCAGGGGGGCCAGATATCTAGAAAGCAATGCAAAAGAAGTCACTGTCACAATCTGCTGCCCTCAGAGGTGAAGGGGAACTGCTCAGAGGGCAGGCAGGGCACAGGGTATAGCCGAGCTCTACTGGGCTGGGAAATCTGGACTTGCCCTAAGGACTGTGTTAGGAAGTGGCAGCAATCCAGGGCAGAGTGCCTGAGAAGCAGCAGTGGGACTCTGGGGAGGGTTATGCAGCAGCTGCAGAGATTTAGGAGGAAGGAGAGCAGTGAATTTTTTTTCAGAAACAGGTCCACTTCCACTGCTCTACCACTGATCCTGCAAGGAGGCACAAGGTCAACAGCTAGCAGCTGGTTCAAAAGATAGGAAAGAAGGTGGATGCCTCCACACATGCAGAAGAGTGTACTGATAGCCTGCAGGACTCCTTGCTGCACGGCGCTACAAAAGCTAGGAGTGAGTTTTGAGTGGAGAATGGACAAATTCATGAACCCAAAATCCACTGAAAAAAAATATATCTATGTAGATACATGCAGATATTTTCCAGGAAATCCCTTCACTGCAAATGCTGAAGGAAATATTTGTTATGCTTTACATGATCTTCTATGCTTCCCTAGGCATTCATTATTGATTGCTAGTCGTGAGCTAGATTGTTCTTGTGTAAAGCAAAAGCAGGGCATCAGGAGCTAGAGGTGGCTGACAATTCAGTCTCACAAGATGAGGCTTGCACAATGAAGGGTGTGTCACAAGAGGGTGGGATGCCCTGGTTTTCAGTGGCACTGCTGCCCAGTCATCTCTCCCCTACTGCCGAGATTGCAGAAGGAAAATGAAAAAGGTGACCTACCGATTCTCCTGGATTTCCTTTGTCTCCGCGCTCCCCAGGCTCGCCCTTCTCTCCCTGCACACAACAACAGACCCTGTCACCACCAGCTGCACTCTGGAGTCTTGCTCCATCAGGAGCCATCTGTGAATGACCCATATACTGAGAAGCAGCAGTTCCCCAAAGGAGGAGTAGGAACATACCATGTATTTCACAAACAGCTCACCTGTGGCTCTCCTGCATCTCTGCTTCCAGAGGAGACACCCTACATAAAGGGAGGCCTCCAGGAGTGGTGTCTCATGGCTGTGCAGGGGAGTGCCATAGGACTTTGCTTGCCTTTCAGCTAAGAGCAGCCTGACGCCGCTCTGCTGCATTACAGCCTCTAAGGGAGGGAGCATGGCAAGCAAGTTGGCAGCAGTGCCATGCTGCCAGCAAACTACACCTCTCAGCTGACTTAGCCATGCAGGCTCTGCGGGCAGCTGCCAAAGCCAGCACCTCCAGATGGCAACGGGAGCAGATGCCCAGCTGGCCCTCTGCCTGCTGCTGGAGACCTGACCTGATGGACATCTGGTGACACTCAAAACACCTTACTCTAAGGGGTAGGGAGGGGTTTGGGGCTCCCAAGATATCGGTGCTTTGGGAAAAGGCCCCTTGTGTGTTGCTCTGTGTTGTTTTCTCTTTGCCAAGGAGGAAAGAGCGAGCACCCCGTCTTTTTCACTCTTACTGTTAATCCTGGAAGTCCAATGGGACCCGGCAATCCTGACGGTCCTGGCATCCCTTGGTCACCTCGTTCGCCTTTCTCTCCAGTGGGGCCATCAAGACCCTATGGATCAAGAAAGATTTGTGGATTTTTTGCAAGGCTAATTCAGGCAGACATAAGAACCATTGTTGCAAGAGCTAAGACTGGCTCTGGCCATCCCAAGAACATGCTGGAAACCCCAGACAACTATCAGATGCCCAGGGAAATCCATGGCTTCACTAATATTGAAACTGGACGTGCAAATGCCTGAACACCCTCCTCTTGTTGTGGATGTGCCAGTCCCCAGAGCAGGGGTGGGGGACTGCTTTCCTACCTCCACATTCTGCTCATGGTTATGCAGTTTGCTGGAGTCCATGCTAGAAATCACTCCCCAATAGATAGCTGTTGTGACAGCAAGAGTTTTATCCTAGTAATCTTGGTGAGATGCAGAAGCTTGTGCATAAAACCCTCCTGACCAGTGCTGGGGACACAAGCTGCAACAGACTGAAGCTGGGAGACTGGGCACTCTACCTCAGTTAGTGGCAGGGATGGAAGGGTTTGCCCCATGCAGTTGCCCTCCTAGGAGGGCATGTGTGCTGGTACCTCAGCTGCCTTGCTCAGTCAGGCCTGCTTGCTTACAATGGCCTTTCAGTTTAAGCAATATGCCAGGTAGCAAGCTGAGGAAGTGACACAGTGCCTAGGGAGCAGGGCAGGCAGCTGCCAACAGCCACTCCAGCAAGATGGACAACACATCTGCCAGGGAGCCAAGAGCTCGCTTCTGTATTGGGACACTTCACACAGCAGCGATGAGGGGCCTCCAGCACCCACCTCTGAAGGGCTCTGAGATAACCAAGAAGTCCCAGGGCCTTGCCCCATAACCTGGATAGCCAGCAGCGCTCTGAGAGACTTCAATTTACTCACTGGTGAGCCAGCTTGCCCTGGCTCTCCTTTATCGCCCTTTTCTCCTGTGACCCCGATATGGCCTGGCTCTCCCTTGATTCCAGGTGGTCCGTCCTTTCCCGGCAGTCCATGAGGGCCAGGGGGCCCCATCTCTCCAGGCTTGCCACGTGGTCCCTAAAAGAAATCCACACAACGCAAAGTGAAACATTTATGGTTAAAAGCAAGGTTACTCCTGCAGAGCGACTCCCTGGCCTGGAGCCTCTTTCACTGCTCATCCTCTCACTCACAGTAATGCCATTTGAGGAGTCATGGGCAGGACGAAGTAGATTCACCATGCCAGCCCAGCCGCTCCTTATAAGTTAGAGCTTTGATAAACCATTAATGCTCATTTTTGTGAGACAAAACACTTCTTTCCCCTGTGGGAAAAGCAACTGTACAACGTTAGTGACAGGGATGGAACATACTAACTCCAGATAGGACCACTGAAGGAAAGAGTAATCCACAGAGGCACCACATCTTACCTTTTCTCCATCATGGCCTGGAGGGCCTGGCAAGCCAATTTCACCCTGAAACACAAAATTGTTACTTTGGCAGTTTGAAAGCAGCTGTTCTGACTCCTTCTGCATGGCATTGTGATGATGAAGGGTGGGCATTAAAGAAATAGTCTGCAGGGACTCTGCTAACTAATAGTCACAGGAAAAAAAAAAAAGCATGGAAGCCCCTGTTGAAATACTACATTGTGTGACTGCTTAAGAACTTCACCAGCCTTGTTTATCCTGACTGACAGTTCACGGCCCTGGTGCTGTAACACAGTCCCCAACCAACATAATCCCCGCACGGAGATCAGTTCCCATAAGCTGTTTCCTAAAGTGGTGGGCAAGTAGCAAGGATCCTTCATCTTTCAGATAAAGTATTATCATTGTGGGAAAAGATATTTTCAGGATATTGTGCATGAGGAGGAGTTGTAGAAGCCAGCAGGACAGTCTGATAGTGCTAGACAGGGAGAAGAGGAGCACTGGGGAGGGTTGTGGGGCAGAATTCAGCCAGGAACACTCCTGTGTTTCCCTTAGCTCTGCAAGTGCTGAGCTGAGCAAATACCTTCTGTCCTGGTGGCCCTGGAGGTCCAGCAACACCTGGAAGTCCTGGGGGTCCCTAGATAAAGAAAAAGTAATTTTTCAGATTATCAGCAGGGCTTTTATTTTCATGTTTTGGAATCAAGCAGCTCTTCTGAGTTTAAGGGGAAATCATGGGGGAATTTTCCCAGGGACTCCTAATATTGTGTTTGCTTGGGAAGCAGAGCAATGGAGAGTCCCAAGTGAGCAGCAGGCCAGTCCAAAGTGAGTTGTAGATAGAATCATGGTATTGCTTAGGTTGGAAAAGACCCTTAAGATCATCAAGTCCAACCGTTAACCTAGCGTTGCCAAGTCCACCACTAAACCATGTCCCTAAGCACCATGTCTACATGTCTTTTAAATACCTCAAGGGATGGTGACTCAAGCCCTTTCCTGGGCAGCCTAGTCCAGTGCTTGACAACCCTGTTGGTGAAGCCATTTTTCCTACTCTCCACTCTAACCCTCCCCTGGTACAACTTGAGGCCATTTCCTCTCATCCTATCACTTGTTACTTGGCAGAAGAGCCCAACACCCACCACACTACAACCTCCTTTCAGGTAGTTGTAGAGAGCAATAAGGTCTCCCCTCAGTCTCCTCTTCTCCAGGCTAAACACCCCCAGCTCCCTCAGCCGCTCCTCATAAGACCTGCTCTCCAGACCCTTCAGCAGCTTCGTTGCCCTTCTTTGAACATGCTCCAGCAACTCAGTGACTTTCTTGTAGTGAGGGTCCCTCACTATTTATAAAGAAAATATATTTCTTTACGTTTTCAGCGAAGAAAATTAAAATGGCCACAGCTATCTGCTCCTGAAACTGAGGTTAACTTAACAAGGTTTTCCCTTCCTGTCTACAAAAGTCTGTTTTGGAATAGAGATCATAGGAAACACTGCACTACTTAGATCCCAAGCACAGCTTAAGCAGAGCTAAATGTCACTAATATTTTGGGCATATTTCCTGATCACTCTTACAGTTACCACTTTAAGGAGACCTAGGGAGCAGTTTGGCCTAGCAAATGATGCTACTTACACCCATTTTGTGCTGCCCTGTCATACTGCATTTTAAAAATCCATCTTTTTTGCTAACCAGGTTTCTTGTCCTGAGAAGCAAAATACAGGGAGACTTTTTCCATTATTTTGGCTCAAAATAACCACTTCACTTCTCTTTGTCTTCAAAGGGCTTGTAGTCACCGCTGTTTTAAATGGTTGCTTTTGTACAGGACTGTTATGTCAAGTTATACTTGCCAATGGTGAAAAAGTCTTCCCCTCCCATCACAGAAAGTGTCCACCACAGACTGCCAAGATAAGCTTTCTTGCAAGGCACCCAAGTCCTCCTTTTTCTCTGCTTTGTTCAGCCCCCCCTTGTTTTTCTCTGTCTCTTCTGAGCAGCATGCATTACCTCTTAAAGCAGAGAAATAAAGGGCCTTGATTATAATTCAGGTGCCAAGACCAGAAGGCAAGATGAGCTCTTCCCTCAGCTGTCAGCTGCCCCAACTTTAACTCCCAACAGCAGAGGCCAAATGTTGCACCTGAATCGTCAGGCCATCCACTTCAGATGAACATATGGCTACTTTCTTAAAACCACACAGCAACGCTAAGAACTCACCATCAAGGCCAAAGTTCGTATTTCCTAGAAAAAAAAAGTTTAAAAAAATCAAAAAGGAAAACAGCCATTGGAAAACTAAGCTTTTTCCTGGGGGTGGTTTGTTCTCCACTAATGTAACACTGGCCCAAACGAGCAAGGAGCCTACAGAATGAACAAAAGCAGAAAACCCAGCTCTAAGTCCCATGGAGCAGTTATTCTATGATTTCTCCTTTTTCCAAGTAGAGCCCAGGCTAACCCAGAGTTGGGCACAGCTGCTCACTCACCACGCACCATCAGTGCCCACTTCTGAGGAAGCTTTGCAGTCCTTTTATTCACCACCTACCCCAAGCTGCGGCCCACTCTTGAGGGAATTCACATGACTTCTGTGTCCACATCAGTATTAATATATCAACTAAACAAGCTGCACACATATTTACCAAAATGCTATGTGCAGCGAGCTGTGGGATGAAGGGGACTATGGAACAACCACATACTTCTCTGCTACTGCCAAGGAAGCAAGTGTACATTGTTCCCGATTTTCTGCATCCCCTGGGAAACAGTAAAGCACCCAGCAGTCACCTCATGGGTCAGGAGGGCCGTTGCTCACCTGGAGAGCTTCACTGATGTTACCATCATAATCCATCATTTCATCCTTCCCAGGCTCTCCTTTGGGGCCCTGCAAAATACCAGATCTTGAGCCAGGGCTTGAGGATCACCCTTCCCATGGGGTACTCAGAGCTGCCGTTCACCCTGAAAAAGGGGTGGAGGACCCTGTTTCATGAACCTCCAGTTTTTCATTTATTGAGCAAAGCTCTTGAAAGCACATTTTATAGAGGAAACACCAAGTGCAGCCAGACAAGCCCAGATCACCATGCCATGACCATCAAAGCTGGCAGGTCTGGCGAGTAGTGAGGTTGAGGCCAGAATGTAGGAACTAGACTGACTGATTGTCAGACCTGGGCACGCACCAAACACCCTCCCTGCTGCCCTCTGCTGACATGCCAAGGGCCTGAGTTCAGACTGGGGTGTCCAGACTCATCTCCTTTTACAAATGAGCCAAACATTCACCCTGAGGTGGCTCAGAACACTTTTTCCCCCCTAGGGTGGGGGCATCTTCTGGTGAGGGTATGGAGTGGAGAAATGGCCTGTCTCAAACCTAGCCATTGCCCAGCTATAACCCTTTTAGCGATGGTGAGAATATCTGTCAAGAAAGCAGAGGCCAGTGCAGTCCCACTATTCTCAGACCCCTTTGAAGGGCCAAAACTCTTCAAGTGTTAGTAAAGGGACACCTACCCTTGGGCCCATGGGTCCCTGGTCTCCTGGTGAACCAGGTTCCCCCTGTAACAAGAAGAACATGCTGTTAGCAAAGCCAATCCCTTCACTTGCTTGAACTGCAGGAATTCTTGATCTCTGCTAGTCCTCTGAAACAGTCTGGGACTAGACAGCTCAGTTTTAAAATGCTCCTTTTCAGCTAAGTTTTGTACATGTAGGAACATATTTGCAGCTACTGAACCTGGAGCTGGGTTGTGTTGAAGCACTCTGTACCTTTTCCCCCCGTGACCCTGCAGCACCAGGCCGGCCAATGTCACCAGCTTCTCCCTGAAAGAGAAAGGGAAAGGGATGGGTTTGTATTGTGTGGAGGGGGTATGACTCCACTGCTGGCTTTGCATTTCCAGGAGGAAGAACTGCACCAGCCACTGCCCCTGCCATGCCCGCCTCTCCTCAGGTAACCCAAATCTCCTGCTGCGACTTCACACCAGGTGCCCTTCTTTTCTACCCAGTGTGGTGAGAATATTCAGCATGAAGGAAAGCACCTAGTTCAGATCCAAAGTGCACAGGAGGGCTGTTCCAAGTACATATAAGGTGAAACCTCAGATTTAAGAGTCCTTTGCCAAGGGGCAGGATTTTACTGCTGCTGCTCCCTGAGGAGGTAGGAGAGGAAGGGGAGAGGAGACTTGGAGGGCCTCCATCCTGCCTCCCTGTGTCCATCCTGCCTCGGGTACCACATGGATGAGAGGCTGTCATTGCTTCTGAGTGACTGCTTTCTCACAGAGCCTAGAGGGGAGTTATCTGAGCACAAGGAGGGTATTTTCCTCCCAGAAACACGGTTTACAAATTCTCTCAACTTCAGCATTTAAACCAACAAAACTAAAACTCCCTGCAGAACCCCTCAGCAAGTAATCAAAGGTAGGCACAGATGAATGCAACCTTTGCCCCTTCCTACACACCTCATGCTGGGCACAATCACTCACACCACACAACTCACCTTTGGTCCAGGGGGCCCGGGCAGACCTGGAGGGCCAGGTTCTCCTTTACCTCCAACCAGGGCATTCTCAGCATTTCCTTTGTCTCCCTGTTTGCAAGGAAGAACAAGCCATGCATCACAGTTCAGTCTCTCCATCTCCATAATTTCATTTGCCAAACTGTTGGCTTAGAGAGACAGGGCCCAAGACAAGGTCCGTCAGCTGGCCTCGATAGCCCAGAAACGTCACCATTCCAGAGCCACCAGCTGTCTAGGAACCAGGCCAATATAGTTCTGCCTGGGGGCTCCACCTAGAGCCCTGCCAGCAGTCACAGCTATCGTCATCCATTTGGCTGCAGTGCTGCTGCTCAGCCCTTATTCCCCAGGGCCATATAAAGCTGCCTGTGGACAGACCTCATCCTCTGGCCTCCAGTTTGAACACAACTGTTGCCTTCTACTGTTGAAATTGAGCTGATAAAACCACCTGATGATGGCTTTTTTTGGTATGTCTCCCTCTGGAGCTGTAGTCATCAGCCAGATAGTCAGTCCTGCAGACCCCATCCTTTGCACAGACCAGATACAAAGGCAGTAACAGGAAAGCTTTCCTTGCACCGGGTTGCCATTACACCCTCATCCTTTCCTGAAGTGGCTGCTGTCATTCAGTGTACTGTCCCCTTTCCCAAAGGAAAAGCAGCCTGTGAAAGACTGACTTGAAAGGTACAATCTCTATCCACATCTTGGAGCACAAGAAAAAAGCCACAGCTTCAGAGCTTAGCTTTAGCTGACCTGCCCTGGGTCTCTCCAAGCACAAGGCTACTCTTCCAACCCAGACCACAGCGGTGCAACTCCCAGAAAGGCCATCTCCTCCTCACACATGGATCTTAGAGCAGGAAAGAGGCTGAAATGCCATGTTACTTGAGTTCATGCTTTTAAAGGGGGACTACTGGGAACACGGTTCCCTGCTCATGTTCCCAGGACCACAGCCTCCTCCTTCCTCACAAAAAGGCATCCTTTGTATGGCCCCATCACATCCCTGGCTGGGGTTTCTTATGCTGACATCCAGCCGAGCTCTGCAGAACATGCTGCTGTGCACTGCAACAGTGACCTAAGAGTGCATGAGCTGTGCACAGCTGCCTCAGGACGGAGGAAGGAAAAGGGATGAGAGTGGCCCTCCAAGAAAAATCAAAGATACAGACCTTCGTGCCAGGGAGTCCAGGAAGCCCAGGGTCACCAGCTCGTCCCTTCTCTCCCTGTTGGTAAAACAGATATGGTTTGGCTGACTCTGCAGGCTCTCTGTCCTGGAAGAGCAGCCAAAGGATGAGCTGCTCCTTGTTTCAAACCCTCTTTCCCTTCCCCAGGGGATTTAATTTTAGGCATAGACAAGGCACCCTCCAGCAGTACCTGCTCAGGTCAGTGAATGTTTTCTCCTGTTCTTTTTACTATCTGCACATCATTGCCGTTTCTCTCCAAAGGAAGGTGAGTGGGAAAGGGATCCAGGATCCCCCCCTGTGCATCTTCCTTATCATTCAGGTCTGCTAAGCCCTTTCCCCTGTCAGCCCTTCAGCATGGGCTCTCCCCATTCCATACATCCAGAGAAGAAATTGTTGTCCAGAGCAAATTTTATGTGGAGCGCTGGACTTTCTCTGTGTCCTGACAGAGCTCAGCTCTTTTCACAAAAGTTGTCCACTGCTTGAGTCCATCCCAGTTTTCACACCTCCTCATTACACTCTGAATTACACTGCTTTGCTTTGGCAAAGGTCTCACGACCAACATGCCCACATAACTCCCACGGAGCATTTCCTGTTCCTGTTCCCTAACTCCAAATCTCAGTCTCATCATGCTCTTAAAAAAAAAAAAAAAAAAAAAGCAGCACAGTGTCCCAGTTAGCAGCCAAGCTCTGTGACACACAGTGATGGTGGAAAGCAGCGAAAACAGGAGGGACAAAAAACCACAGAAGATGATGGTGTAAAACCCCCGATGCAATGCCTAGAGAGCAAGGCCTGCAGGCTGAGCTGCGGGAGGCACCATGGACCATGGAGGATGTCACAGGACAGTGAGCACTAGAGGGCACCCAGCATTCGCTCGGTGAAATGACTTTGCTTAATTCACCATGGCATCTGGGTCATCTTTTGAATATTGGGGCTCACTTAGTGGTCTTTATGTTGAAGTTACATTCTATTCAGCCCATTCCATCCAGCTGCTAACCCCATGGTTTCCAGCTACAGTGTCCTGTTTGGGAGTCTGCATTTTGCAAGGACAGAGAGTGATATCAGAGGTTTCTTTTATCGTGACATGTTTCAAATGCATCACCAGAAAAAGGTGCGTTCTTACCTGCAATCTTCACACCTTAACAACTTGTACAGGTTAAAGAGCAATTCAAAACCTCTTTCCCCCAGCAGGTGCCTAGCTCTCCCCACAAAAGCAGCACACCAGAATAGCAAGGCTAGCAAAGAGTTCCTCTTAGTGCCATGCCATTGCCTGCAGAGGCTGGTGCTGCACACCAGTCTTGTCAGAGCTCCAGGGCACACACCTGACATGCCGGGGACTCGCACCAGTGCTCCCCAGACAGACATGCACTGGTGGCTCCATGGAAAATAATTAACAAGCAGCAATTTATTTATTTATTTATTTTTACGCAATTCTCGAGAGCAGTGACCCCTTTCTAAGGTAATTTGGCCTCAAGCCACCTGTAAGGCCCCCACCCAGCTTTCCTCCCCTGCCAGTGCATGCACATTGCTGCCGTAAACTAATGCTTCTCTCCCTGGAAAGCAGGAAAGCATTTGCAGGGTCTCATGCTCAAAGGAAAGGTTTGGCCTTTGGGGTTTTTGTAAGAATATAATCTCTAATCCTGTACCAGGCCTCTGTGAATCCCTGATTCTGCCTTGCTCAGCTTTTGGTATCCTGCTTTTCATTCAAGGACTAGTTTTCAGTACACATACCCGTAAGGGCTACTGAAAACATCCTGCGCTGCCTGAACAATAATGTAGAGAAGCGGATTTCTTGAGGAGGAAGGTCAGATTACCGAATGCCTGTTTAGGGTGTTATTTCTGGAGTCAAAAGATGCAGCACTGTCCTTAATCGTTCCCAGGCATCTCACACTGCCCTGCCTGCCACCAGCCCCCCCACCTTCTGCAAGCAGGAGCACGCAAACACACTTCATCAAGGGGGGAAAGAGCCAGAAAAGGACACATAATCCCCCGCAAGCATGACAATGCAACGCAAAGCAGGCTCCCGCCAGCTCCCGCTCACAGGGAACACAGCACAGCACTGCCAGGACACCAAGCCCAAACACACAATGTCCTACCCGCTGCCCCCTCTTCCCTGGCAAACCTGGGGGGCCCATCCTCCCTGGGACTCCAGGATCTCCCTTCGTGGGGAAGAAAAGAGACAGAGAATGTGTCTGTTACATGGCTGTTGCATGCTGTAACATAACCCAGTGAGCCTCCAACAAGAGGAGCCAGCTGTTCAGAAACCAAGCCGGCTGCTTAGTGATGGAGAGTGATGGGGTATTTTTGTACCGTGCCTGCCACAGCAACTCAAACTAGGTCACGCTACACTGAGACAGGGGAGACTGTGCAGGGCAGTTCATACGGTGCACGACAGAACAACAACCTCCTGCAGTAACACAGGAAGACTTCTGGTGGACACAGAAGTACTGGGAGGCAGCAGGGGGAGAGGGAACATATTTGCTAAGCAAAGTGTGCTGTGCATATTTTGTGGAGTAGGGAGAAAGGCAGCTGGAGGGTATTCCCATCAACACAGACATTAGCAGGAGGGAGGGAATCTGTTTGCAGTATGGTCCCTCTCTCTCACTTGGCATCACTGTATGCTACTACCATTTTGCTCACACTGGCAGGTGCCACCTGGGGACTGAGAAGTACAGAGCCATTCCTCAGCTCCCGCAGCTGCTCTGGGAGGGGAGAAATCCACACAAGCAAACCAGAAGTGCAGGCTCACAGCAAAGCCTTCTGAGAGTACCTTTTCTCCTGGAGTCCCGGGCTCACCCTGGTGAGGAAGAGACAGGAAAATAAAGTGAAAAACCAGGAGAAGAGAGTACAAAACCTCCTAGAGCTATCAGAGTGGAGGAAATAGCATTCATCTATGGAGGCCTTGGGCTTGTAAATAAGGACATGAGGATGCTTTAAATGCATATTATTATTTGTGCCTGGAGCTTGTTTTATCTTTGTTAGCCAGCTCCTAGGCTGCTCTAAGAAATGAGCAAGCCTCAGTCAAAAGGCTTTTATGAAATTGAGGAACCACCTTGCAGACAAGAATCCTGCTGGCATTAAAGCGTTTGCCTACTCCCAGCTCTGTGCACACAGGAGCAGAGCAAGGCTGCGGTTGCAGCTGGGGTGGTGGGGAGGCTGTGTTGTTATGGGATCGATGTGGCATCAAGGAGGAAAACCCTCCCCACCAGCCCTGGAGGTAACTTCTTTATTTATCTTTTTCCCCAGCAGCTGGAGGGAATCGGGACAACAGGTCTCATTGCGCATCTTGGATCCCCGGGGCAACTTCTAGCCCCCTAAATCTGCACCTGGCCCTTTGCTCTGTTGCCATCCTGACACTGCTGTGGAGTATCACGAGTTCACCAACCTCTCTGCCCAGAGAGGTGCGGAGCGGCAGGGATGCTGCTGGAGACGGGCCTAGTACCTCTGCCAAAAGCAATAGCAGTTCTGACATTCCCCTTTAGTGGGAGCTGTCCGACCATTTTCCTGTGCCTTGCGTTCTCCTAAGTCCAGCCCTTGCTCTTAGGCGTGCCCTAATTAAGGCACTGCAGTGTAGTGTAAAACTGACCTTCATCCCTGCGGTGGACATCCCAGGAGCGCCCTGGCAGAGAGAGGAAAGACAGGAACACCTTGTTTGAAATGAATCGGACACAAACTTTTAAAAACAAAACAGTATCAGCCAGGTAGATCTAAAAAGGCAAAATCCACGTATTTTCCTTTCCAAAATTCAGAAATAATGCTGTAACACCACACAGCACGAATCCTCCTTCCCTGTGCGGGTTGTTCACCTATGGCAGTGGCTCTGCTTTCCAGAAAGCTCCTCCAAAGGCAGACATCATGAGCACAACCCAGTCAAGACAACCAGATTTCCACCCACCCCAGTTTTAGTCCTGCAAGTGAATCAAAGGCCAACAAGCAGAACAGCGGCAAATAACTGCAGAATGCAAATACAGACTGAGGACCAAACAGCCACTTCAGTGCTTGATCCCAGATACATCAGCCCAAGCATCCCAAGAAAGGCCAGCTCGTACCCCAGAGCCTTGGTCTTGCTATTTCCCCTCATTCTGTTTTTATCACAGAAGACAAACCCTGCAGTAAAATGTTTTCAGGAGAGCTCTGAAGCCAGCCACCTTAGGGGGAAAAGAAAAATATATAGATATATTTCCAAGCGCTGCAATTCAGGCGAGATTCTGCAGCGCTGAGCCAGCCACCACCATGAGACCACGGAGTCCAGCCTGCCCTGCAATCCGAGACAGGTGCTTCGAAACCCCACGAGGCAGCTGCTCCCACAGGGACAGTCACATTTCCCTCAACAACACTGATGCAAAAAGCAGGTCTTCCCTATCAACCCTTTGCTCTAAAATCTCTATATACCCTGTGTTAGTATTAGTTAGGTCCTGGTGAAAAGGTCCAGTTACAAAAGCAAATATGAGGGATAACAAGGGTCTAAGGAGAGGGGAGGAGGTGAAGTAGTGTTAGAAGGTGGGAAATGAGAGGGGTTGGGATGTAGCACATGAGGCAGAGAGGAGGACTGGGAGCCAAGTACAAAGTGAAAAGAGCTTGGAAAAGTTCAAACAAGGAGGAGTGGGGAGCCAGAGAGCAGCAGGATCATACCTCTCAGCTTTCTGAAACAGAAATCAGGGACAAAGCTAAAAAACACAAGGACAGAAGATGGAGATCAGGGATTCTATGCAATAAAAGGGGAAAAAAGCATTCCAGATTGTCTCAGGGGTCAGTAGGTTTTAGCGAACACGGGCTAGAGTCATGAAAGGGATTGCGTGCAGCAAGAGGCTTGGGTTAGGCTTTCACAGTGCATTTGGGATGCCTGTTCCTCACTCTTTGGCCTTTAAATGGCAGTGAATGCAGATGATGTTATTTTCTAGTGTTTATTCTAAAACTGCAATGCACACACATGCAGGCTTGCTCACGCACTGACCCTGATTCATCGCTGCATTAGTCCGGGTTCACACTTGCATAACCCTACTGATCGCAGGGGGCTAACGCACATCGCTGAAGGTTGCAGCAGTCACTTGGGACCCCGAATTTACAAAACGCCAATTCCCTAGAAACGTCGGTGATTGGCTGCTCTCGCTAGCATAAAGCATTAATATCCTGATGTTGCAAGACAGCATCAGACTGGGCATGCCATTTGCTTTGTAAAACACTTCTCCCCCCACCATCTCCTTCATAAATGAGGCCCTATATTTTGCAATTTAGAAGCAGAAAGAATTCAGCTGAGGATAGTCATTGACCAACAGACACACACACAAATCCAGGTGATGCTTGTGCATCAGGGACAGTCGAGCAGTATGGGTGAGATCAGGCAGACAAACGTCACTCCACTGTTTACAAGGTACCTTAGTGCCATGTCTTCCTGGCAGCCCTGGCATGCCTCTCTCCCCCTGGAAGCAGACCAAGAAACACAGAGAAAGAGAGCAAGAGACAGGAGATGAGTCCTCCCAGGGCCCTGTGAGGAGTGCCCAGGGCACAGGCGATGAGGAAGCCTCCTGGGTGAGATGGGGCACAACCCCTCTTCCCCACCTGGCTCTCACCACGCTCATTGTCCTAGCCAGGGCCATCTCCCATCAGCAGTACCCCTCAAGCCTGTTGGGTACAGCAGGACTGACCCTGCTGGAGTGCCACAGCCACAGTGCTGGGAACAAAGGCAGTTTCCGTACCCTGCTACCACATTCCATGCCATAGTATTCTGTAGGGACTGTAGGATGAATAAACTCATCCAGAGAAACAGAGAATCCAAGGGTTGCCTTGTATTGTTAGCCAGAATTTTATCTGGTGGTAAATGGAAAATAAACCATCTTTAGGCAGTCTGCTTACTGCTGTTATTTTGGTCTGGGTGTTTAGTCCGTGCTTGGAAGGACTGTTTAGCAGGGATATATGTATATGCTTTTTTAAAAGCACTTTTTGTAATTGTGGCATCCCATGAACTATATTTTGTAAAATACTAACATCATAATGTACATGAACTAGGCAGTGCAAGCACCTCCCACCTATGCAGGATACGTAACTATGGTATTTCCAGCTCTAAGAATAATAAAACAGTAATTATGAATGCTTTGTACTGGAGAAGTGGGGACCACTCTCTTGACCCTCCTTCTCAACTGCGCTCCCTGGCGGGTTTTTTTTTCTCTTAACTGAGACCAAGCAGAGAAGACCAGTGCTCTCTACCAGGAGGCACCCGCACTGCTCACAGAGCCTGCCTCCTACAGAGCAGCCCGGCATGTGAAAGTAATTCCCCATCCCAGAGACTTTCATGGAAGAAACTGCCTGCCTGAAGAGCTGTTTAATTATTTAGCCCTGCAAAAGCAAAGCCACCTCAGTGAGAGGGAGCAAGGTAGCCCCTTACAGGGTACAAGTTACAGAGCAACCACACTACCCTGTATTTTCTGATGATGGCCTCAGCTCGCTTTCACAGCCCTTGCTGGCACCAGCAGGATCACACAGACACTACAGCTAATTAGAGAGCAGGAGTGACAAACATGACACTGCACCATTAAAGAGCAGAAAGAAACCCCAGAGCCAAAGCCAGAGAATAAGCAGGAAGAACAACTCTGCAGAACATCTTTAAACCCTTATGTATTTGAAAGCCATTGTAATACAGTAAGCATCCCCTGGGCTGGTCCCTTTGTGATCCCCCAGTTCCCTCTGGCCTAGCACAGGGTGCCATAGTCAGGCAGCAGCAGCCCACCAAAGCCAGGACTGGAATGGCACAGCCAAGCCAGAAGCTGGGAAACTTCACCAAAGGCAGATATCAAAGGCAAAATGCCCAGCACAGGTCCTCAGCAGGCTCCAGGAAGGCGGGCAGCATCTCCCAGCTCTCCTGAGCTTCACACTGATTTAGGAGATACCTCCATTGCTCCCCAATCTCTCTAGAAGAGTCAGGCTATACTCCTCCCTCTAACACAGAGGGGACCCTCATACTCTTTTCCTGTACCTGATGCGAGCAGCTTTATACCCACTTGGTGCCAATCATGACAGAGCATGCCCCATGCTGATCTGCTCGTTACAGGCTGCCAATTAAAAGATAGAAGCCTCCTTTTTTACTCCTTGGTGTGAAAGGCAGATTATGAGGATGTTATTGAGCAAGACTGTGGGCAGCTTTCTTTACTGCTCTTTCCTCAAAGCATGAGGAAAAGCGTCATCCTAATGACCTTTCCAAAAGAAAAAAAAAAGAAAAAGAAAAAGAAACATCACTAGAGCTAAATGTGATGGCTAGGCTGGGGGGCAGTGAGTCAAATGTTTATTCAAATGATGCAGGTGATCACACTTACTGGTTACCTAATAACCTTCATAGGACACAGATGCAGGCCTCAATAGGATCAGAGTACAAATGGTAGCCACAGAAGAAAATAGCTAAGAGAGAATTTATGTTGTGCTGCATCTGTCACTGAGTAGAGAAAGGTTATTAAATGAATCAAGGGGTCTGTGTGAAACCAGCAAGCCTCTTCAGGCCTGAAATGTCCTTCACCTCCAGCAAAAGCAGTAATACGCTATGCAAAATTGGTCACTACAGCTGACCTATGAATCACAGTGTTTGTCCTGGGCTCCTCAAAACAAAGAGAAGGTAGAATCTACCCCAGGTAATTGGATCCAAAGGTAGAAGCACCAAAAAAAGCCTATCAGAGTCCAAAATGATCCTCTAGGTGGGAGGATGACAGAAAGAAGCAATTTCCAAAGAGCAAATACATGCACTGTGCAGATGTTCAGGATCTGCTACTGGGTGACGTCTGGCTGCTGATTTAAGGGTACCTCTGCACTTCCATTTCAATTCCTCTGAGCAAGAAGAAAGGAAGTTGAGAGAAAAGTGATCCTGACAGTAACAAATGAAAGTCTGTGTGTGAAAGAAGAGGCTGCTTCGGGACTGGGGAGGTGGCCCTTTGGAGCTGCAATTTAGTACCACAACAAGCACAGCAGGTTTAATCTCCACACTTTATAAAGTGGGATGAATAAGGGCCCAGGTAGTAGAGCATGTCGGTAGGGTTGCCCTGAGTCGCTGCTCTCCAACACAGAACAGAGAAGGCTCTTGGCTGTGGGTGACCCTGAGGCATCACTGGAAGACTTGGAGACTTCCCCTTTGCCAGAGCCCAAATCAAGGGCTGATCAGTCCTTGTACATGGATGCAAGTAGAGCAGGCATCTGCTAGCAGCGAAACATGGGAGTATAAGCGGGGGCGGAACACAGCTTCTCCTTCCAGCCTTTTCTCCCACAAAGGCGACACTCCAACTTCAGTCCTCCAGTTCAGCTTAATGGGAGAGCACCTGGCTGTTGAGTAAACTCCTAGCCCCCAAAACACATCAGTTCTGGGTGCAATTCTGCTTTCTTTTACATGGGCACAAACCAGAAGCGATACCTTTGTGCCTGATGGAATTACACTGATGTGAAAATAGACACGGCAGAACCTTTGGACTTCACATGCGCTGCATTATTTCTGAGGAGGTTTTCTTTTCTTGTAGGAGGACAATCGCTTCTGTTCTATTCAACTATTAATCCTGAGCCTGCATTCCCAAAGAACATCTCTTTAAACTCGATGTAACACATCCATGTTAAGTTCTTAAGGGGCCTTTTCTCCCTTCAAATAGTAATCCACCCAGATGGAAAAAATATAGCAAGTGTATATGCTGCACAATAAATGAGATGCATGCCACGTACTAAATACTTGAAATGTATGTGTCACTGTTAATGCCTTTCAAAATATTACAGGACCAGTCTTTTCTCATGATGTTTAAGATGTATGGCATGACACAGTACGCTCTGACTGTCATGAACGCTTGCCAATGTTGTAATGTTTTAAGCACAGTCTACATTGAGTAATATACTTTAAATATATGGGTACTGTAAATTTCAATCAAATAGATAACATCTGGGCATAGACCATATGAACCTCTAAAAAGTGTCCAGAAACAGACAGAAAAGCCTGGTGCCAAACCTCAGCCTGAGTTGCAGAGTTTGAGTGGATTTGATGCGTCAGCTAACCAGATTTTATGAGGAAACCCCAACCCAGCCCATCAAATGGAGAGATGTAACAAATCACTAGCAAACTTCATAGTCATAGAAACATGCCTTTGGTAAGAATTGAATTCCACCAAATGGATAAAGGCTGCTTTTGTTGCCTGAGCTTGGAGTGTCTGTCTGTGGTTAATCAGAGCACAGATGTGTACTCCATTAAATACCCCACAGAGCTGCCTCAGACCCAACTTCCTCTTACAACCCATCAGCCCAAGGAGCAGTATCTCCCAGATAATCTACCATGGTAGAAAACCATATTTCTCATGCCTACCTTTATGCCAGCGTCCCCTTTTTCACCCTGCCCAGCGAAGAACAGAGAGGGAAGAAACAGAGAGGGACAGTGAACATGAAATCAAGCAAGCAGTACAATCGTTAACAGTGAGAGCCAAAGAGAAAGTAGCCAAAGTAGGGAGTGTGCGATAAATGCAACCCCAGGCCTCCAGAGAGAACTGGCTCCTGATAATAACATGGTACTAGCCTGAACTCTGGCTGCAGCCCACCCTTCCCTGGGAATGCAAGGCAGTTTACATTGCCGGAGTGGATGCTGCAAGTCACCCATACTAATGCTTCCTACATGTTTTAGGTGTACACAAACCATCAATCCATTTCATGGACCAGAATATCCTCATTCTCCCATGCAAAAGCCTCTAAACGCTGGGTGAGTTCTATTCTTTAATGGCGGCTTGTGCAGGGCTGCACCTGGCTCTGGTTCAGGGCAGCGGGGAATCACTCTGGCCAAAAATTTCTCAGGCCCTTTACACGGGAGCAAGTCTTGCTGTTTACATGGTTCATACCAGGCTCCAGAGAACTGCCTTCAGCCCCTGACCCTCCGTACTCCTTTAGCGCATCTCTAGGCTTGGGTGTTGTGTGTCTGCCCTTGCAAGACGGCCCCACTGACTCTGAGTTTAAGGGTTACCTTGGGGCCAGTAGCTCCAGGGAGGCCATGCACTCCAGGCAGGCCTGACTCGCCCATCTCACCCTGAGGAAGAGAAGAAAGAAAATGGAGGAAGAAGCAAACACAGTGAGCAGCAAGAAAAGGAGCCTGTGGGATGCCTGAAAGGTCAGCAAAGATGTGAGAGAGATGTTCTGCACAGAGGTGCCCACCACATGCCAACCTACCATCTGGGTCTCTCTGGGAGAGAAGCACCATTCTGCATGAAGATATTCAGGGTGCGAAACATACGGATTGAAGGGAATGGTCCCACGATCCTGTATCATATCAGAGCTAACACCTTTGCTCAACTCTTTGCCCTGTTTTCCCTTTCCCCTGACCCACTCACCAGGGAGGATTTTCTCCCCTACTTTCATCCATTCCTTCCACCCTTCCCAGAGAAAGGTCACAACCTCAGGCTCATTCCTCTGAGATCGGTGTAGGCTCTTTTCTTGGTAAGTAAATTAGCCAGACAAGTTGTTTCATGTAAGAGGAGTTCATAGGAGAGGCCCTTGCTGCAAGGTCGTTGCAGGGACCTCCTCGTTGCTGCTGAGAGCCGTCCGCCCAGTGCTCACACAACAGGATGGGCTCTTAATGGAAAAACCGACGGTTCACTGGAAGAAGAGGCAATAAATTGCGTCTGTCTGCAGGAGTCGGCTGTGGTCCGCAGGGGCTATAATTTCCACTTCCTGACATAACAAAAACTTCTCAGTTTATACAGAACTAATTAAAAAGCTCTCAGGTCTTGCCATTTTGCTCGCAGAGCACCCATAAAGCAACGTGGAGATAACACGGGACACAGGACTCCCACCTGCTGGGAACATTCACCTTCCCCTTCTCCAGCTGACATCTCTTTAGCGGTATCTCTTCATTCACTCTCCCCTTTGATCTTCCTTCATGTCTTGCCCCTATCTCTCTTTCTGTCTCTTCATTACACCCTCTGGGCTTGACAACCCTGCTGTTAATCAGCTGCTGCTGAAGACATCTGGGCATTGCCAGCTTCTGCCTTTTAACCTGGAGCAGGATCGACTCCTGCTTTATTCCAGCAACACGTAGCCATGGATTTGGCACTTTCCAACCTCCTGTTCTGGTCTGGACACACCAGAGGGATATTTCAGCCTGCAAGTGGGTGTAGAGAGGCACACAGACAGGGAGACATCTGTACCATAGCTTCTGGAGAGCTACATCTCTGGGTCCAACCTCTCCTTACATGGGTGACAGCGGGGGATCTGTGGGCCTGTCACAGCCCCATGTCCAGCGGGAGCAGAGCTCAGCAGAGGGCTCCAGAGGAGTCCAAAGATTTGCAGCCATGATCCCACAAGGCATCAGTACACCTTAATTCATTTAACAATACTGGAGCTCCCCTTCTTACCTTTCTGCCAGGGTATCCCTGAATCCCAGGGTCTCCCTGCAAAAGGCAAAAAGACAAAAGGAAGTGAGGCTTGGCCTGAGAAGGACAAATCCCTGCCCTTTTCCCTGGGGAGATGCTGGGATGGAAGGGCATTCCATGGAGAAAATTCACCTTTTGCTCAGAGTGACTTCACTGAGTCCCTGACCCTTCAGACCCGTGACTTCACTGAGTCCCTGACCCTTCAGACCTTCACTATTACCTGCACTGGACTAAGCCCTAGCACAAAAAGCATGATAAGCACTGGCAGCTGGATGATCCATGCCAGCTCCATGGCCCAGCTCTGCGGCTCCTATCTCCTCACCCTGGCTAAATATCTCAAATAAAACCAAGGTGGGGGGAGGGGGTGGTTGCAGCTGAAAAACAACAACACCCCCCCACACACATTTTGGCAAGTGAACAAATGGGAAACTGTGGTGGAGTTAACAATAGCATTGCAAAATCAGTTCCTGAAGCGCTGGTAAATGCTTTGAGAGTGGAAGAAGCCAATAAAGCTGTGTGTGGCAAAGAATTTTGCAAGAGGGGCTGACGAGGCGTGCCTTGCTCAGTCAAGATGCAACTCAGACGCATCGCTTGGACAAAAACCCATGAGTCAGCACACGGGCCTGGCCCCAAGGGCAATACTGAGCTGGGTTAGAAATCTTTTTCAGCTATTTGATGTAACCTTCTTTCCACCTCCTCCACCCGCTAAAATGTACACATCTCTCCTTGCCAGGAGCATCCACCCCTCTGTCACCTTGCTCCCTCTAAGTGAGGCCAGACATCTCACCTTTGGTCCAGGAAGCCCAGGTAAGCCCTGTAGATAAAATCAAAACAGACACTGGAGTTGGCTTATGTAGATAACACAAATGGGCTGCAGGGCGATGGGAGATGCTGACTGCTTTGGTTTGAAATGCCCCTTTACAGAGATGATTGGCACTAGTAAGCTCAAACATCCCCGATCTATTCTTCATGTAGATGAATACTATCTTAACCCACACACCCAAATAAATTCATGCCTATAGCACTCCATCCCCTCCAGCCTGGTCTCACTGAAACTAAAGACCAAAAAGCTGCTTTGCCTTATGCATTGTGCTCCAGAATCTTTTCTCTTTCTCTGGCTTTGCTTGGGAAACTTGTTCCCAGCCCACTGTGCAGCTCTGGAGTAAATCAGGCACTTGCAGCTTCCTCTGACAAGCTAAATAGAGAGAATATATTAACAAACAAACCACTTGTGGTTTTAAATGAGAAATAACCAAACAATTTACCTGATACGAACCATGAAGTATACTGGATATGTGTGTATGTAAATATAAATAAACAAAATATCCATACAGGAGCTGCCTTTCTGATGTGAGCAGACAGAAGGAGAAAACTACTTGAGATAGGCTCTGATGCCTATACCACCTTTGGTGTTGTCTGCTTATAGCAATTCAAATGTTTAGTCATCACATCTTTGGCTCCTTAGAGCTCAGAGAGAGATGAGAACGCTTACAGGACACCCGACCCCTATACTGTATGTGGAGAGGCACTTTTGCTTCAGAGGGGAAGACCTGCTTGTCCTGCTAGCAGGCCTTGAAAACTCTTGGAGGTGGAAACTCCTTTCGCACTGCAGTCGCTGCAGGGCCAGCGTGCCATGTTTCTCCCCGCAGCTCCCAGGAACAGAGCTGGTTTCTGGTACCCACCTTTCCATCTCTGCCAGGCTTCCCAGGTTCTCCCACTCTGCCCTGTTGCAAGAGAGAGGTACATTAGCAGGGTTTTCTGCCCAATCCCCTGCCATTTAGCAATGATATTATTTTAAATGGTGCTCCTGTTTTCGCCCTCCTTGGCTGCTTGCTACCAGCTTCAGAACAGGACGGGAGCAGGACTTCAAAGGCATCGCAGGGATTCTTATCAGTCAGGTTTCTGCTGTGAGGAGGATAATTACACCCCACGTGTTACTTCCTCCCCATGACCGTCTGCAGAGGCTGAGGAGGAGGAAACAGGCCTGGTGTCACCTGCTTGCCCGTGCGTGTCCAGATAGCAACAGTGCAGAGCACGCACCTCCGCCTTCCCTCCCGCTCCCCCTCCTTCCCGGGAACTTCTTCCTCCCCACACATCCGTGTGTCCTGCAAATCTCCTGTCCGTGGCTATCTTGCCTTCAGAAGGGGCAACAAAGGCCGGAGGAAATTGTCTGCACCCTAGGAAAAGAGGAAGCAGAATGCTTTTTTTGTAATTGGACTTACCAGTGGCCCAATTGGCCCAGGCTGTCCGGGGGGTCCTTCAGGTCCAGCCGGGCCAGTGGGCCCTGGCGGGCCAGGGGGCCCTGGGGGACCTTGTATTCCCGCTTGTCCTTGTTCACCCTGAGGATCATTAAAACAAGGGGTTATCAGCAGGCAGAGCAAACCCTTCACACCACCCCGCCGAGGGCCCGAGGCAGGTCAGACTGGCTGAAGCAGTAGAGGTAGAAGCAAGCCCCAGGTTAGTGCCCGGAGAGGTTTCCAAGAGCGAGGCAGAGCCCCGCTGAGGATGGCCAGGCTACCTGGGCAGCAGGAGCCAGCACCCTACAGTTTGCAAACACGTCGGAGGCCACCTTGCCAGAGCTCTCTTTAAAAGGGATCTACAGATGACTGCGCAGCCCAAAGAGATCTTTTTCTTCATGAGTCAGTCAAGTACAATTTATATGTCAAGGCCCTTGAGCTTCTCAGGAGGCTTTCCAAAGCACTTGACAGTCATATGTGAAGCAAAGCCTCCCATGACCACATTGGCGCTTCCAGGCAGAGCCACAACGTCTTACCTCAGCCTAGTTTTTTCCCTGTGCTATATTTGTTGGACAACACTCCCTCTGTTTTGCCAAGGACCAAAAGTAGAAACGCCACAAAACCAAAAGAAAATAACATGATCATCATGGCATTTCTGGAGACCACCCAAACCAGGCCTATGTACACCAGGCAGAGCCTGTTTTTGTAAGATTTAACAAGCTAGTGCGTGCAGAGCCACCTGCCATTTTAAGCTCTCTGAAATGGAGCCGTTTCAGCCGGTTCCTCCCCAGGCCCCTCAGTAGCCATTCGGCGGCTGTGGCTCATGCCTCAGCAATGTCATCTGGCCCAAAGGATCTGGACTTGGGACCAAGCGGCACTGAGGAGACAGTGGGTTGGAAGCGCTATATTTGAATACCAGACTGCTGATCTATAATTGATGAATCCAGCAAACTCCTAAGGCACCGTGGCACCCATGCTAAGCTGTTAGTCTCATGCGCTCCCCTCCCATTCCCCCTCCCTAGATAAAATATCATGACATCCTACTGCTAGCGACCCAATTTAAATTTGAAAAACTCGCTTTGGTGGATCCATGGGAAGCTAGAAAACAAACATGGTTGTTTCTCAATTATAAATCAAAGGTTGTGCAGTTCAGTCTCTGCTGCATTTATCCTCTCTACAGCCTTATACCATGCTGCTGGGTAAAACTAAGTCTGCTCTCACGCACTTGCGTGTTGAGGAGAATGCACAAAATCTGTCCCCTGCATGTGTTCCTACCAAGTGTGCTGTTTATCCTGGCTGCTTTTAGTAAAACATGCAGATACAGGGATGTTTGCTTTATTTAGAATGATAAATGAAAGTAATAAGCTGCAAATTTCACCCCTTCTGCCATGAGCTCTATTTAAAAGAAAATTTCCAACACATGGGCCAGGCTCACGGGAAGCTCAGTCATGTGTGGAGCAACAGCCCTTCTCCTCAAGAGAGCCGCCGCCTCGCCGTCTGACCCGCAGCCCATGCTGGCAAGCCTGCTGGGCCATGCAGGGAAGTTGCCCTCTCTTTTCCCCATATTGTAAGTGGATCCTGGCTCACCCTGTGGCCCAAGCAAGGGGGCACAGGATCCTTCCTGAGCTTCCCTATTCTCCATACTCAGTGCTAGTCAACAGTCCTGCCAGTGGTCTCATAGCTTTTAAATTTGGGAGGGACTTTGCATCCAATGATGATAAGAGGTTTGGAGGACACATATATTTCTAGATTTCCTCTTGCCCTGACCTCTCAGTCAAGCTTCAGAGACTTCCCTCCCCTTGTATCTTACAGCACCCCCACTATGGGTGCACGAAAGGGTGCATGCATCTCACAGCACCCCCACCATGGGTGCACCATGAGAATGCAAAGGGGGGCTTTGCCTGTCTCCCTTTGGCTCTCCCTCCACTATTCCCACCTCAGCTGCTTTGTCAGCCCAGTCCATCCTCCACATTTAAGGCACTGGAAATACAGCACAGTGCTGGGAACGGGTGCTGGCACCCCAGCAGGGGATGGGGAGATGGGGAGAGCTGGAGCCCTGCCCCAGCACAGGGAATAGCTGGAAGGAGCTCCCCCAAACTCCCGTTCACATTGCCTTTGCTTCACTGTATCAGACAGAGCGTGCTTTGTGAGCTTTGTGAGTGAGAGCTCATCCATACAGATCCCTAAACACACCAAATGTTATTTACCACATCATTATAGTCTTAGTAATGCATTCAGCGCAAAAAGACCCCCACAGATCTAACTGGATAGTAAGTGGATACAGTAAGTTTGAGATCAGGTGTCATTTTCATCAGATGTCATTCTATATTTTTAGCTATTGATTTGAGCTATTTTTCAGTTCTTTTAAACACCATTTAGCCACTCTGATTGTGCCTTAGCAATACAATGCTTGTTCAGCCTCCCAGCACAGGTCTCCACTCAGCTCATGTCTCTGCTAAGCCCAAGCCCTTAGGCAAAGTATTCTTGTTGATGTGCTCAGAGGCAGCATCAGGATTTTCCTCTCTCAGACACTGGTGCTAACGTTTATTTTGCAGCCTCACATTTTTATTTAGTATTCATATGTCGGGCTCCTGGAATTGCTTGGTGCTGGCAGATCTGTAGGGGTGGATTACACTTTGTTGCACTTAGGGAATGAATATGGCAACGGCAAAATGGATCATGGCAAAATTGTCCGGTGAAGTTAGCCTCTGGGGACAGAGGGAATTTGCAGCCCTGGCTGATGACAGGACACAGGGCAGCTATTCAAGTTTCCCACTTCATCCTGGATACAAACTTCAGCTTTCAAAGCCTTTCCAAGAGGTCAGTCCTTGGCCTGGCTCTTCAGACTGTCACTTTGAAGGGCAACCAGTACAAGCCATAAGGCTTTCTGCAGTGCGAACGCTGAATCAGTAGAAACTGAATTGAGACCACAGGCTCAGGTGATAACATCAGGATTTTGCCAGCACTGGGCAAGGACCAGGCACCTCATGGTAAAGGCCTGTATTGCAGACTGCAGTTCCCTGCTAGCATCTGACTGTCTAGACAGGCAGCGGGGTGACAAAACCCAGGCACTTAACAGAGGGTGCCCAGCACAATTCAGTGGGGTAATTACAGCGGTTTGTCCACACAGGAAAGTTAATCCCGACTGATGGAACGAGGGAGCTTAAAGTGGGCTCATTAAAAGCCACATGAACTCTGACTATGGACACTCTTATTCACTATTCATAAGTTCATAATTCATTTTATGAATTCATTCCCAAAATAAACTAAACTAAACATGAATTATGGCCCTGGAAACCAAAATAAATGTGTTTACACAAAGATTTAATGCAATTTAATGAAACCATTATAAGAACTTACTTAAACACATTTCCCAAGTGTCTCAGACTAGACTAGACCTTAGAAGAAGCGTTTGCCTATTCATTCATCTCAGTTAAATTTCACAGACATTAGCTGCATTTCAGCAAGAGGTTTCTAACCTCTCCTGGAGATTGAATATGCATGAACTGACTCCTTAAGGTACGAGACTGCTTGTCAACAGTCCCAAGAACAGTTTCATGGCCCATTTCTCTTACTTTAAAAAACTGGCTTCGCTGCATTACTTTTTAGCCACATTATCACATCAAAGACTTCCTCTGCTTCAAAGAAAGTCCCTCAGCTCTGCCCGAACCTCTTGGAAACCTCTCTGTATAGGAAGAGAGACAGGTAGCAAGCTAATTAATCGCAAGTGTCAAGGTAGGCTTAGAAACAGGCAACGAGGAGGAGAAGTCTACCTGGAAAGTGCGTCTCTTTATGACCGGAGGTGGAGCCAGTCGCACTGAATTGAGGAGAGGCAACAGCTGAAGAAGATCAAACCAGAAGGTCGTGGGGCAAAGGAGGCCGTTAGGGCACCGAGAGTCAGAGAGCAGCCAGGGGAGAGAACAGAGAAGAGGGGAACAGAGAGATTGCCGTGAAAATAAACCACCGCGTGAGAGCTGCGCATGGCATGGGTACCTGCTGGCAGACCTCTGAGCATCTCCATGCCGTGCATTGCTCACAGGGGGACTGGACACGTGCCAGCCCTGGCAGGCACAGGGTGACCACTCGCCAACCCAATGCTCCCACCACACAGAGCTTTTACTGCTTCCTCTGCTCAGAAATAAAACTTACCTGGGGGATTTTTGACTGCAAGACATCCCCCCACTGACTCTGCTAAGCTCTCCAGTGACAGGACTGTTTCTCTTAATTTCTTATAATCAGATTTGAGATAAATATCGAAATGCTATTTCTCTCCATGTTTTCCAAGTATGGTTCTGTATTTCTTTCCATCTTCCCTTACAAGAAACATTGTGTATCTCCGGGCCTCACCCTTCCTCAGGCTGTGGAAGGGAGTGGAGAGATACTAGCCAGGGCCAGCAGCAGGCATCACAGCCAGTGAACAGGTCCTGGCATGGTTCATTTAGCTGAGCAGACACAGCCATCATGGCAAAGGGAGAAGACTAGACCTTGGTGCCTCTGAGCCTTGAGCAGGGTATCGCCTTGGGAGCCTGTGCTTTGCTTTTCCTTGTTTAACAGTAACATCAGCCTCTGACTGCTTATAGCCAGGAACACTGCCTTAGGGCACAAAGCTGACCCGGACACAAGAAATCAAATGCACTAAAGCTCAGGAGCATTTGTTCATCCTTCTGCTGTATCCAGTTTCCACTTGCATGCATGCTGCTGTCAGCCTGGCACCCACCGTGCCGGCTCCAGGCCCAGGAATGCTCCTCTGGCCTAATCCACTTTCCTGTTCCTATCAGTTTTCCACTGAAGCCGCTCTTGATTTACACAGGGAGAAGAGAAAGAGGCTTTCTGTGCTCAGGCACAAAAATGTGCCCCTGTGTGCAACATCTCCCCATGTGAGCTGTGCACTCAGATCTGAGAGGTGTGCCCATAGGTCTCCCACCACAGTAACCGTATGCATCCAGGCAGCGCACTTTAATCCCTTTAAATATTGTTCTTCATGTTTGCAGTGAAAGCAAGGATCCAGTCCTGTTGCAAAGTGAAGTAGCAACCCAATATTGCAGCATCACCGCCCTATTGTCAGGCATTTGTGTTTGAATACACTGATCCAGACAGCCATAAGCTATCGCAACAAAAGCAGTGCTGCTGGAAAACCAGCTAGGCTGATCTTACCTGAAGGAAATCCTTCTTTTTCCAAAAGACAGCACAAGAGGCCCCATAGCTCAGGAGAGCATTTGGGACTGTGCTGATCTTCTCAAGGAGGATGTTGCTGTAAATCCCCACAGCTCCATGCTAGGTATGCCTAGCATGTCTGTACGAGTGACCCAGACCCAGCTAAGCTGGCTTTGCCCGGCTCCTCAAGTGCTGAAATGTATCTGAAATATTACGCAGCTTACAGGGAAGCGGAGAGAGGATGCTGGAAAGGATGAGGAGGAAAATAGAGAGAAGCAGTCCTGAAAACAGAGGTGAGACAAAACCCAGCAATGGATTCAGGTGCAAGTGGGAGAGTTTAGAGAAGAAATCTGAAGCCTCTTCCACCCAGCTCCTGCCCTGCCCCCTCTGTGTCCCAATGGCAAGGTTTGTTTCAGAAGGCAGCTTGCAATATTGCATCTGCATCCTCATGCCTTTGCATCAGAACTGGGTCCCATCAGACCATTACCCACAAACCTTTAGCGTAAGGATCTGGTTAGAGCGCAGGGCTGCAAGGGTGGTACTTAGGTACTCCTAGGGGACAGTGAAGACACACGACACAAATGGGGTTGGTTAGACACACGACATTTCTGAGAGCAGATGGAGCACGGCTGGTCCCCCTCTTCCCTGAGCTGAGCGCTCTTCCCCAGGGTGGCACTTTGGAGCAGCTCAAACAGCCAGCTCACACCGAATGGGTGGCCCAACGCCGGGGCTTGTCCCTCACAGAAGTGCCGGCCATACAGACTCATACAGAAAAAAAATAGGAAACTACAACATGAGCCAAGGCATACATCCTAACCTTACATTTCCTTCCTAAGAGAACAAAGACAAAACAAAACTGAAACAACATCCCTGGTTTTTCAGGATGCTGGTTTTCATTTCCTCACACAGAATATCTGACAAAGGACCTTGTCAACTAGTAAAGCAAGAACAAATTGCAATTCAGTCAAATGTGTAGCATTTTTACAACAAGGCTCATCCTAATTTTCATTTTGGGAGGAAAAAAGGGAACTGCACCTCTGTTGGATGATTTGCGCCTGTGACTAGACCCTTTGGGACAGCCCACCCTTGAGCTGATATGAGGACAGCCACCCTTCCCATGAGCATGCCTCTGCCTTGGAACAACTCATGGGCTTTTTAAAGCATTGAGCTTCTTGCCTCATGAGACCAGAAGTACCTCCACGAGAGCCAAGGAAACATTGCCAGGCTTTGCTGGGATGTAAGGCTCTTTCCCCAGCTCTTTCCCCACTGTCACAGCCCTCCGAGGTCACCGGGGTGCCCCCAACCCCGACCACCAAACCAGCATGCCTTTGCCCCCAGGTCTGAGCCCATGCTACTCCCAGTGATGCACAATCTGCATCTCCATTTCCTGGTGTTGCTGCAGGTCCTGCCGCTGCTCTTCACCTTGAGCACTGAGGAGAGCCAAGGGCTGTAACATGAACCTAGGATACCTCTTGGGTGAACATTGTTGTTAGCTTCTTTTTAACATAACAATCTAGTGAGCCAGCTCGACTAAATAAACACAGCTGACCGGCTATTATTGTACCGGTACTGGCACATACCCCCTTCTCCCTCACTGCCAGCTGAGCTCTCTCCCCTGCCTCTGCGGCACAGAGCATCCAGGGCCCTGCCCCCCTGGGGCCAGGGACCAGAGCCCAGCTAATTGTCCAGAGGCCCATCAAAAATAAACAGAAAGCCCTTAAGCCTGTCTCTTTGTACACCCAGATTACAAATTCCAGCCACTTCATATGATGTCGTTCCAATGCATTTCCAGTGGATTTTCAGCACTCCAGTTGTTTTTAGAGCTGCTTAAATTTTACCACTGTAATCCTCTCAAAACCCGTGATGTACTCTCTCCTCTCTTGGCTGTGGTACATGCCAGCCAGGCCAGGACAAAGAGGCAAGTGGGGCAACATCCTGGCTTTCATTAAATGGTTGCTGGCACCAACCCTCCCTCTCTGCCTCTTCTTTGCAGGCAGAAAGCCCACCAGGCCTTTGGGGCTGGCCTGGGGACCAGCTCACGAGGGACCAGCACAAGCACCGTGGCCAGGGGCAGTCAGGATTACTTTTGGGCAGGGAGTACAACCTTTACCCCCTTGTCCCTATGCAGGGTTGAGGGAGAAGAAAAAGGGAGGAATGATGGTAGAGTCTCCCCAGGGTCTGCAAACCCCAAACTGCTGCTGGCCATGGAACCACAGCGGAGTCTGTGGAAGCAGGACAGAGCTGGTGCAGCAACAAGGTGTGAATGGGTGACCTCTACTCCTCCAGAAACCCCAGGTTTTGTTGGGTTTTCGGGCAAGGACATGAACCTTCCCTGTTCTGGCACAGAACATGGGAGGGTCTCCAGGAAGCAGCAATTTAGCTGGGGGTCAGCCCCAGTGGGCAGGAACAGACCAGAGAACCAACATCCCTCCTGGAAAACCTTATCTGCTGCTTTTCTGCGAAACACATCAATCAGCCGAGTGCTGCCCTCAGGGCCCCGATGACGCATCTTGTTAATGAACTGATCTATATTTCCAACAAAAAGCCATTCAAACGAAGGAGGATTAACATGCAGGAAGGCACGGGACAGATGATAATAACACTAATGACTTACCCTGTGTGGGTACTCTGCACACTGACCCTGTGAAAGAAGGGGATTAAAAGAAAAGAGTTTAAACCACAAACAGAGGGGACCAAAATAGACACCCGGGGTCAGATCCAGAAGGTGTAAATCATTGTGACTATATTGAATTCAGTGCAGCTATGCCAATTTGCACCCAACAAGCACCCTGCCTCCTGTCCTCTCTCCCCAGAGCCCTCTGTTCTTGCTGTATTTCTCAGCTGCTCATAGTCAGGACAAGCAGCACCAAGTCCATCGAGTCCCTTCCCTGCTCACTTTTTACATTTGATTTTCAACACATCTCCCCTTAAAATTACCTTTTCTCCTTTTTGTCCTGGGGGTCCCTATAAAAGAAAAGTGACAAAAAAAGCCCTCAGTAAATTAAGGAGTTCAGTGCATGCAAGGGGAATGGATTATGATTAAATGGATTAGGAAGAGGTGCAAGAGATGGGATACTTACGGGCTGTCCCCTGGGACCTGCAACACCCTTTAAAGAAACACATTGTCATGAATGTGAGGTGGATTCCCGTTTACAGTGACAAGAAGACACAAACTCTCGTATGGAGTAGGTGGAAACTCAGCTTTTAAAAACAATTGTGGAGAAAAGTTCCCAAGAGAGATCTGGGTTCCCTTTGTTACTCTGGAGGAGTGAAAATGCACACATGTTCTGGCTTCATTGTGGGGGGCAATTATCAAAAGGAGAGGGGAAAAATCATCAGGAAAACACACCCTTATTGTTCCAGAACCTCAGTTGATAGGGTGTCTCCTTGGCTGACACACTGGGATCGAACCAGAAGCAGCCAGGGCTGAAGCCTGAGCTGCAACTGCCTGAGCTAGGGTTGTGCAACAGAGGGATGTCAGCTCACCCCTCTGCTGAGGAGCGGGGAAAGGGGATATTCAACATGTGCTTGCCAGAGCGTTACACTGATGCTCCGGCTCAAGGAACAGAATTAGCAGAAGAAGAAAACATTCGGCTTTTCAGTGAGTGAAGGTGACTACAGAGCTGCTAGCTTGGCACACTCGTGTTTGGGGATTTCATTATCAGAGATGTCAAGAGGAACAAGACCACATTTGGGTTTCCATCAAGCGTGGCCTAAGTTTATAATTTTCAACCAAAAGTGTTTTAGTACGATGCGTATATGAAACAGAGCTTCAGGAGGGGAAAGAAAGATATTTAATATAAAAAATATGGTTTTTTTGTTAGATAAGTTGAAAACTGCCAGATGGGTTTTCAGAAAACTTTCCATCAACTTTTACTTCTGCTATGAGGCCAACCATGAAAAATGTCAGCTTCCAGGGTATATTTAAAGAACGTAATTGCTAACTGAAAGGAAAACATATCCCATGCATAACTAGAGAGTTGCTGCTGTGACATGATGAATCTGATAGCCATAATATAAAAATTACAGGCGTGCATCTCAGCTCTGCTATTATGAAGTTACAGAATTAGGGACACAGCTAGTGCGTTAGCTGAACTAGGATCGCTACTCTGCCTATGAGCTTGTTTTCAGCTGAGAGGCAACATAATTTCAAACCAACCCACAGACAAACATTTTTTTTTACCATCTCCCCCTTCTGTCCAGGATGGCCCTGCAAAAGAAAGAAAACAGGCCTCAGCTTTGGCCATTGCAGTCTGTAGAAGATATTGGCTTAACCTGCTTACCCCTTGCCTCGGGAGGTACCCGCAGTCACTGTACGTTGTCAAGGGGGGTGCAATGCCTTGAATTTGGAGTTTCACTCACACGTCTAACAGGACACTGCTCTCCACTACCCAAAATGCTCTCCACTACCCAAAATCTCTCTCTCTCTACTACAAAGCTGATAATAAGGAAGCTCTAAGGACAGCATGGAGGTCTTTAGGGTCCTTTCTTCTTCTACTGCACCTCTTCGTAGCACAGAAGCAAAGAGAAAGAAGCTGTAGGGTTGACTTCAAATTAGGCTGTCAGCCATCTAAGGCAGAGGGCTGGTGCCTAGGGACCTGCTCTGTCTGTCTGACTTAGGGTGGGAGTGCCTGCTTTCCCTGCAGCAGCCAGGCTGTTGCACTTGTAAAGTGCTATTTTATAGATTTGCCTAGAAAGGAAGCAGCCACACTCTGCCTTCCCTAATCTCCTGACTCCTGCATCTCTCCCAAGGCATCTGTGGTATCCTCCTGCCTGCCAACCTTCTAATTTTCTTTTAATCCCTGCGTGTGCATGACATTGCAAAATAATCCTCTTAAAAACATACTCTATAACAGGCAGGCTGGCAGGAGGCAGGGCAAAAAGCCTTGAGAGAAGCTGTTTGCTTACCGGTTTGCCATCCAAGCCAATAGGGCCCTGAAATAAAAAAGGAGAAATAAGGAGAAATGATGAGAAATGCTTTCACCAGGGTGTCTGTCCATCTGCCCCAGCAAGCACTATGTGTCACAAGATTGCATGGGCTGGGGAAATGATGCAGAGGTGAGGTGACTGTGCCCTCCAGCCAGGTCCTGGCAGGTCCCTGGCCCACCGAGTACCAGACCAGCTCCCCGATTGCTTCTGCAGAGACCTGCCCACTGTCAGTCCATTTCAGCAGCAACACTGGACACACGAAGGGAAGAGAAGGGGGGAGGTGTTAATGGGCAATTTGCAAAAAACCCTCAGCATTTCAAATTTTGCAGTGTCCTGTAAACTAGTTGAAAATCAGCAGTTTTCTTGAGACTTTGATTTTAAAAGGCACCCACCTTTGGGGGAAGAGGAATTTTTGCAAATGATAGAATAATGAAAGTGTCCCAGGGAAGAGGTGACATACAGCTCGGCAGCATGTTGAAGGTACTATTTGATGAGAAACAGGCCCTGCAGAGCACTGTCCCACCCGGCACTTTCTCATGAGCTGAGCTGATTTGTTTTCTGCTCCTCTGAAAGCCAGAAGACCTCAAAGGCCTAGAGAGATCTGCTTCTCCTCAGCCCAGGGGCAGCTCACAGCCCCCCTTTTCGCAAAGGGCAGAGCCATGGAGCCCAGTCAGACGGCTTGGAGGCTGCCAATTCCTCCTGTTTCCCAGGCGTGAGAGTCTCCCCCGCAGACTTGCTCTGGCACATCTTATGTCCTGGAGCAGCAGCTGAGCTGCCTGGCGGGAGCAGGGATGCAGGGGGTGTTTGTGTTTGCCGTAGGCTTCCTAGTTGTCCAGGATAAATGCATAAGAATAAATAGCAACCATTTGAGTTCTCTAGCAGCCTCAATGCTTGAGAGAGTATTGCCAACACCTGTAGGACTGAAATGAAATTTGCTTTGTCCTCTCCTGGGCTTGTTTTCCATTCCCTTGTCCATCTATAACAGTGTTGGAGAAGAATCACCCTCTCATGCTTTTTGCCCTTTCCCTTTGGCATGACCAGGGTGTTCAGCCTAGGATGGTCCCCGGCTGACCTGCATCACGCAGGGCCCCATTTGGATCACAGGCGCTCACTGCTATTGCAATATCACCTAAAGACTCAATTAAGGTTGGAATTCCACCTACCTAGGGGTTATTTTCTTTGTTTGGGGGTATTTCCTAGGATGGTTTTCTTTTACTGAACAGATCTGGCTTCAACTATGTTATTTTAACACTTGGGGTTTTTAAAATAATTTCCTTTTGGAGTCGTGTGGTTTGTTGTTTTTTTTTTCCCTAAGTATCATTTAAAAGGAAAAAAAAAAAAAAGGAAGAAAAACAAATAAAGAAAAAATTACTTTTTCCAGTGATACCAGGTCAGGTCCTTGGTTTCAGACAGAAATGATGAGATACAGCGAGCACTAATGACACTTCTTAGTAATATTGCTAATTTATGAGGTACGGGTGTGCAGTTACACTTACCGGGAATCCAGGAAAACCTCTTGTTCCAGGCTGTCCCTGGGAAGGATGAAACAGAGACAGGAGTTTAGAGGAATTGAAGTGGATTTTGACTGACCCTAAGGCATCTCTACAGAGCCTTTCCTCCAGCCTCTGCCCATTTATCCTATGACTCTCTGAAGAGTTACCCAAGACCCAGTTCCCCACCAAGGGGAAAGCGTCTTGGGAAGGAGGGGAAATCTCTCATCCCTGCTCCAATTTGTACAGGGCCAAGAAAATCCTGGAGCAGGTCCAGTTTGGACTGCAAGCAGTTTCCTTGAAGTTTCTACATTAATTAAATGGGTGTCCCTAGCCCATACACTAGGCTTTTGGAGTATATTCCAGAGGCTGAGCTCATTTTATGGCAATTCTTGCTGCCATAAACTGGAGGCGTTTAATGCAGGGTGCTGCTCTGTGCAAGACAAACCTTGCAGGTCACTGGTGTCTAAATACAGCCATCCCTCTTCTCCTCCTCCCCTAATCTCATGTCCCAGTGCATTCATTTTCCTCACAAATAATTCTGGAGAAGAGATGATATTTTTTTTCTTTTCTGGTTTTTACCTCTGAGAGCTAAGAGAAAAAGTTGGGTAGTCTGATGAGAGGAACATTAGCACCAAGTCCTCTCCCCTGCCTCTTTCTGGCTAGCCAGCGTTGGCTACCAGCTTGGTGTCAGGTACAGCAAACACTGGCTTGGGATGTGTTTGGCAGCTTCTTCATCACCCACTTAAAAACACTGAAAAAAGAAAATGTCCTGGCTGTTAATTTTTCATAGTTGTTCAGTTTCTGGGACCTGTGACATCCCTGTGACTCTAGATCTGTGGGTATCCAGAAAAGATACTGCTTTACTTTAGGAGTTTTTTTAATCTCAGTTTCCCAAAAAAATGTATTAGCCAAGTCAGGAAGCAATACGGACGAGACTTCAGCAGATCTGGAAGCACACCCATGTAGATGGAAAGAGCAGGATGAGGTAAATCCTGTACCACGCTCATCGAGTGACCGCTGTGGCATCTTGCCTTCCCTGAAAGCCGTGCTACGATGCCAAGAAGCCCAGGTTTCTTATGTGTTCTCATGCTTCATTTTGGGGAAGAAAATGCTTTCTTAGGCAATTTGAGATACTATGACCAGACTCTTTTGAGTCCCACAAGGGTCTCCCTAGGAAAGAGCTGAGTATAAACAAGGGTTCCCTTCTGAAAAGAAATGTGCATGGATGCATCTCTGCCTTAACCAGAGATAGCCCACGTGGTGCCAAGGGAAGGGAAGAGGAAGGAGGGGACAGGTGTGCTGGGCTGTAAGGCTGAGGTTTGGCACAGTGCAGCAATGTTAATCCCTTGGGAGACAGCTCAGAGCCACACTGGCAGAAAAAACCTTCACCTTCAGGTTACATCTCCTCCAGCCTCCCTCTACCTTCAGAGGGACTCAGTAAAGATCTGGCCCTTCAGAGATGGGGCCAGATAACCTCTTCATAGAGTTTGAGGGATGCCCCTACCACAAAATGCCTTTCGTTGTGCTGAACAGTTGTGTTTTTATACACAATGCTAGCAGGACCTAATCCCATTTGCACTGTTTTTTTAGTTCTGCAAAGTTGAACTTGGTCAGCTTTGCTTTGCAAGATACATATAAAACCACCTGGTCCTGTTGGCCAGTGACCAGGAGGGAAGATAGGCTATAAATTAATGGATCTGTCCACTGCTGGTTTCTGAAAAGGCAAGAATCAAGAAGAGCCTAGCCACAATTCATTAATTTTGGTTCCCTGCTGGACACCTCCCTGGACAAGAAGTGCTAAAAAAAGAATTAGGAAAAAAAAATGGAAATTGTGCAATTTGGCTTCCTCTGTAGACTACAGACTGCTGCCTCTTTCTCCTTGGAGGACAGCAGAGTGATTTGCACAGTATCAGGCCAAAACAACAGTTCAGCAGCAAGCAATTCCAAGAGACTGTTTTTGTTGGGTGACTGTTTTTCCTTGTCTTCTTTTTAAAATGTTGATCATATGAAGTATGTAATCCCAGGAGCTGCCAAATCATGGAGACCGTCTGTTTCTGCCACTATCGGCGCACTGTCCCTCTCTGGCCAGAAGTTAAGCAGCTCTGAGTTCTAGCGAAAACTTTAACCTCCAAACAAAAATCTGGAAACTATTTGTCATCCCACGTCTTTCCGAGTGGCCCCTTGGCCGGGGTTTCCGTGTTTGTCTTCAGTGCTCAGCCATCCTTTTGACCTATCACCAGCTCCACAGGAAACTGGATCATCTTCACAGTAGGCTTTGGGGGTGGAAGTGTGGAGTTGTGCCAGTCCTGGCACCTCGAGGCTTTGACTGAGGTAGGCAAAAGCCCATTTTAAGTATACTTTGCCATATAGGTTTTCTGCTGCTTTGGAGATGCAACATGTTCTGCACTTTCCCAAACAGCAGCAAATGCAATGAGGCAAAGCAGCAGCACCAAAGCAGACATTAAAAATTCTCCTGCAGACCAGGCATGTGTCCTTCAAGAAAACAGTGGTGCCTGTCTTTGTTTGCAGGACCTACAGTGACAGAGACTGACAGCTTTTGTCTCCAATTACTATAACCACACTATCCAGAAGGCCGAGAGCTACAGCTTGTGAGAAACAGCAAAAGCAATGGGGCATTTACCCTCCAAAATCTGCTGCTTGTGGAGCAGGGTGATCTTGCTCAGAGCCTGGCATTGAGAGACCTGCCAGGCCTTCCTCCTTGCCTCGCCACATGGCCAGGGACCATCTACCGGGCATAAAACACTTGGGGAGACCCATTTGTGCCCTGGGCTTTGGTTCTGTTGCTTCTCAAACTCCAGCATGCCAGGCAGGTGGGCCTGGGAACCAGCAAAGCTGTTTCTTATTGGAAACACTTATCATGGGGCTTTTGGAAAGTTAATTGGAAAGCCAGATGTAGCCAAGTGTTCGCACCGCCTAGGTCTCTCTCACTTGACCTCTGCTGTGAAACAAAAGTTGCAGGCGGCCCGTCCTCTCTGCAGGTCAAGGACAGTGCTCTTCACAGGTTAATCAGAATCGGAAGTGCCCACTGGGAGGGATAAAATTGAGTCTCCAGGTCTTTTTTCATGGAAATCTCTGGAGGAGGCTGTGCAGGGATGGCGTGGGGAGGACTGGCTGCCTCAGAACAAAAACAGAGGCTTGATGGCTGAACCTCAGTGCAAGAAACAACCAGCATTTAGGGCACATAAATGCTCCAGCCCTTCATGTTGGTCTTTTTTTATGACCCTATCCGTGCTAAAAGCTTTGTCTGGCTGACTCGTTGCACCCTGCAGGGACGCTTTTGCCAGAAGAGGGTGCAAAATCCTGCCTACACTTTCCTTGGCTCCCCAGCCAGCTAAGGGGCTTTCCAGATAGCAGTAACTGTGCTGTTGAAGAGTTTCCAAGATTTTGGGCACTTGACAAGGACCTCTGAACAACTCTGAACTAGCCATCTTTGTGAGTTCCCCAGTCACCAGCTTAGCTCTTATCCTGCTTTTCTGCAACATCAGGGGGTTTGTCCTCTGCTAACGAAACCAAAGGCTGAGATCAGCCAGGCAAAGGGTGTATTTTCTGCAAAAGCGGTAGCAGCCCTGTTGTAAGAAGAAAATATGCTTCTTCCTTTTAAATACAGCAATATGGTTTCCTTGCAAGGGAAGGCTTCCTCATTTGTTTTAGAGTACGAGCTGTAATTTCATTATATATAGTATATAATAGCAGTATAAAACCAAGCCTGGCTCAGCATAGGAACCACATTATACTGGGGTTTTGCTCTCTCCAGCTGATGCTGTGTCTTACCACCCCTCCTAAATCTTTCCCTGTAACTTGCCCACATCCTGCATCAGTCAAAAATAGAGAGAAAAAACACTTACGGGTGGACCGCGGGGCCCGATGATAGACATGCCCGCTTCTCCTGGAGCACCCTGCAGAGAGAGAAGGGAGAGAAAAAGGGGTGAGAAAAGGAGGAGAGGAAAATACAAAGACAATTATATTCCCATCAAGACTGGAGTTAAATGAGGGTGCTTAAAGCGTGAGACCTTTGGGGCTTATGGGGCAGCTGCCATTCTGGCCTCCCCCAGCTCTTGCCCTGCACTTTGGGAGAAGAGATGTCATTTGGAGCTACTCAGATGTACCAGAAAATGGAAGCTGCACAGCAAGGAAAACTACAAACACATAAAACACTTTATGGCAAAACAGACATTCTGTCACATTAAAAGTGTGAAAGATGGCTTGAAACCCTTGCTGTTTCCTTCCTGTGAGTCCAGAAGGACTGTATTCTGCATAAGAAAGAAGGGATGTGCTGGGCTCCAGGGAAATGGGAGCCACGGGCAGCTCACCGGCTACTTCCAAAAACGCCTCGCTTGTGCACTTCTCAAACTCAGTTGGGATGTGCATGAAAACAGCAAAGTCCTTGCTGGAAAAGAAAACAGCTGCCTCTCCAGCTCCTAGCCACCCACGACGTGCAATGGGCAGGACGTGTCCCTGTCTTTGGAAAACGTGGCATATTCCTGAGAGGCAGCTCCAGAAGTGCCCAGGGCTGAGGAGTCTTGGGATGGAGCATCCCATAAACCAAGCAGCCTGCGAGCAAGCAGAGCACTCCACAAAACAAAGCTGAGGCCTGCCAAGGACCTAGGACTCTCACAGAGGGCTTTGGGGAAGCATGGGCTATTAAGAGTGTTTTTTCCTTTGTTTGTTTGTATCTATCTGCTGACCCTTCATGTTGAAAGCTTTGGCTAGAGATAAATGCAAGGACACACAGCGAGAAAGCAGGGTGGCTTCAGGTGGTGAAATCTTGGTCTGTTAGATAATGTTGGTTGGCTCCAATGAGCAAGCAGAAGCTTGAAAGCAACGAAGGAGAATCTCTGCCCTTCCTTGGTGTTTTTCTCTCTATCCCCTATGAACAAGAGCAAATGGGCCTGGTATGGCAGTGCCCTGCATGGATGATCCCCTTGTCAGGTGAATATTCATGCCTTTCCTAGTTTCTACACATTTTTATTCAGTTATTCACAGCCCCCAAAACACCTCCATTCTACTGTTCTTGCGGGTGGGAGGTACTCACAGCTCTGGAGAAAATAAACTAATGCTGAAGCATCGAACACTTCAAAACATGGGGCTAGCAGTAGGATGCTTTGCAAACCAGTGCTTCTTTGGAGGGACAAAACACCAATTTGCTGCACGGCAGTTTGGGAGAATGCATCCCACAGACTTAAACCACACCATCAGTTTTCCTTAGGAGGAAGAGGTCCCACCACGTCAGAAATAGGACCGTGCCATTTTCTTCCTTGCTATGGCTTGCACTGGGGAGCAGGCTAACCTGGCAGGTGGAGGAGAGCTACAGGTTGACTAGAGCAAGCAGAGCCGCCAGCGGGGAAGAAACTCAATGGTTAATACCCAGGAAGCCTCAAGGGGAGCCCTGCGTGTACCCGCTGGCTCTTATGCTGTTAGTAAATTGTCCTAAACAAGAAACACAGTGTCTTTGGAGACTGAGTAGCCTGGAAGGAATTTGGGACATAAACTAGCATTGCCGGGGAAGAGAGGGGGCAGCCCAGGGAGGGTGAAAGGCCAAAGCTAGCTGCAGTCACCATGACTGTGACCAGGGGTCTTGGGCTGGCCCTAGAGGAGGGCGGTTGGGGATGCTATGGGCTGCGAGGAGCCAACTCACCTTCTCTCCAGGTTGCCCTTTTAGTCCCTGGGTCATTGGTGCCCATCGCAGCCACAAGCAAGAGGGTGCAGGAGGGAGGGAGAGAGAGAAAGAGAGAGAGAGAGAGAGACAAACCCAGGCGTCAGCGGCAAGGGCACGCTCCCCCACCCCAAAACCCTGGTTATGGGGCTGGGATGAGCAGGGTAGCCTCAGCTCCTGCCCCAGCCCTCTTCCCCATCCTCACCCTGGGATGCCTGAGCAAAAAGCAGCTCCAAAATACAGTGCTCAGCCAGGCAGGGTATGCCCCCGCCTTGTTCAGGGCAGGGTTATTTGGAAAGGGCAGCTGCCGGTGGTAGGCAGGGGTGAGTGTTAGCAAGCCCATGGTTAGCAAGCCCAGCTGGCGCACAAGGTACCCAACTCGGCGGGATGCTGGACCAGAGGAGGGTCTGAGCAATATGGCAGAGGGGATGGAAACACCCTCACCAGCATGTATGTGGTTTGCAGGGCTGGCCACCCTGCTACGACCAGGAGATCCCTTTAGGTGTGGGGCTCAGGGAGGGTGGCTTTTCTCAGGCTGACACTTGCCAAAGGTCATCTTGAAAGCCCCTCCAAAATCTTGAGGGTTGGAAGAGGATGGGGAAGATAAGGCACATGCAAGAGGTTTCGACTTACCGGCCGCCCAGGGATTCCCATTGCGCCTTTGTCTCCCTGGCAATTAAGGCAAAATCAGAGGCAATTGGAAACTAGCCAAAAGCAAGGTTATAAAACAGCACAAATGAGCTGTGCCACAGATGTGGCTTCACACTGCGGTGCAAGTGTCCAGGGATTTTGAGAGAGGGAGAGAGCAAGTTAGAGAGAGAGGAAGGTGTGTTTGCATGTGCCTGAGCCTGTCTTTAAGAACATGCGTAAGCCACCAGTTTGCTTGTGCGTATGACAAACCAGCACATCTCACAACAGAAATGACACATGGCGATTTAGGCAACAAAAGAAGGGCCAGAGTCTTTAGCCTAACAAAGTATAATCCCAATTTCCAACACTTCATAAAATCCAGGTCCTGGGAACTGGCTTCCTGCAGTAGCCAACTGCCACATTTTTCTCTTTCTTTACCAGTGTCATCTGGGTGTTAGCTATTTATTTATAGAGTTATCACTTTAAAACAGGATTCTCTTAGACTTGAAAATACGGTCCTGTCCAGAAGCAAGAGAAAAATGTGGGAAAACAAGCTGACACAGGAAAAAGCACGTCTGGAAGAAGACATATGAGCAGCTGTGTTCAGTGTCCTCTACCCCTTTGAGATACTTCCCAGTGCATTGTCAGGGTGTGAACAATCCTAACAGCGGTTTGGGGAATGACTCTGGGTCAGGCAACACTGAACAGAGCCTCATAAACACATGAACACAAGACCAGTGGCAATTTTCTTCAGCCACTTACCTACAAGGCAGTTTTCTGCCTCTTACAGTTAAATTTAACTATGCAATTTAAAAAAAAAAACAACAAAAAACAAACCAAAAAAAACCACCAACCCCCTCTGCATTCCTGGTCACCAAAACTGAAGGCTGTGCAAATTTGGAAGACAGTAGCTGCTTACTGAAAAGATCTTGACTATTATGGCTTCAGCGGTCATGTAGATTTTGCTCTATATTTTGCAAAAATGCCGTAATAATAATCTCTCTGTTCTGGTTCCAGCAATGTTTGGGGTTTCCATACGAAAACCAGAGTGTCCCTGCCCATGGCTGCCTGCATTTGTAGACACAAACCTGGTTTTCTGGTTTCTGCAACTGGACACACCAGCCCCATCGGTGCCATCTCTTTGTGCCTTCCTCCACGTTCAGTCCCAACGTGTGTGAACATAGCCTGAATTCTCCAAAGGGGAATGCACTTAACTCTGTTTGTTTTGCCAGGTGTACACAGAGGCTTCTTTGGCCGTGCATCCCAAACTCAGACATTATTGCCTGGGATCAAACCATTTCCTGGTGAAAGTTTAGCCACTTCCCTCTGCAGAGCTGGGGGGCTGTTTGGTTATGGGGGCATTCCTTTCCATGCAGCACATGTTTTGATAAACTGAAGAGCAATATATGCTTTGCAAAAGCACCCCTTGCAGATGGATGAAATGCTAAACAGCTGCTTGATTTTAAACTTTGTAGATGATATATTATGGGGAACAGCTTCCTTCTAGGGTTTTAGGCGTGTTCTCAGTCCCACTAATATTTGCCTATCTCTGTGTGCTGGCAGCGAGCAAAACTCCCGGTGTCAGCATCTTGCCCTGGGATTACTTTGTGGCTGCTGGAGAACATAATGCTGAGTTTTCCTGTGTTTTAGTCCCTTAAATGCTGCTTTCTTCCAGAGCTGAGCCCAGGCTGATCTCCCTCATGGTTTGAGGTAAAAGCTCATTTTATTTCTCCTGGCTCTGCTGTGGCTGGTGCCCGAGCAGGAAGAGCCCAAGGTCGGGGCTGAGCTGTGTCTGGTCTCCAGCGAGTACCTGGTGTCAGAGCGGTACATGACGGCACCATGTCTGGTATGTGACTGCACAGCATTACAGCCCTCCAAGCAATAATAGCAAAGGGGGAGCTCCCGGTAGGACAGCAAATAAATGCCAGATGTTTATAAGGAAAGGTTGTCTGTGACAGGGAGCCAAGAAAGAGCACTCATGGGTGGATGATACCATGTAGGTTGGTTACAAAGTCATGCAAAGCTGCCTGCAGCTCCCATGCTGGAGCTAGAGGAGCACAAAAGGCAACAAGCAGCCTCTGCCCTGACTCAGGGGGAGAGCCAGCAGCACAGTTTGCATTTCATTCATTAGGAAACTGCCTGTTACAGCTACTGCAGTCCTCCAGGTGAGCAGCAGCCTGGGGAGCAGGGAGCCATCACCAGGAAAGCACACAGCTGTAACCCCAAAACCCACGCTCTTCCCTCACTCATTACTATCTCTCTCAGATGCAGATACTGCTATTATGGACTTTTGCATTTGTCCCAGAGTGACTTAGGCCTTTTAAATCCTGCTGCAATTAGCAAGCCCCATCAGCAAGAATACTGCACGCTGTGCCTCTTCAACCAGACCCTCAAGCTGACAAAGGCATTTTCAAAGGTAGTGCATTTTCCACATGCAGGAGGGTTCACAAGGATTATATTTCCCTTAAATTTGGTCCTACAAAGCTCCTGTGGTCCCTACTCTGTTACAAGCCATGTCCTGTTTGCAATATGCTATTCTTCCATATCAGGTTTGCTATGCAAGATCGCTACCTTCTCCCAGCTTACAAACCCTGGAGGCCTATGATGAAAGTACTGCCAGACAGAGAGCGTGAGGGAATGAAAAAGAAAGAACAAAGTATTTACCTGGAGCCCTGGTCTTCCTGTAGGGCCCTGAAACAAAATACACAGAAAAGATGAAAGTTAGCTTCAAACTCTGAAGGGAGGGCTTGATAAAGAGATGAAATCAAATATAAGGGTTTAGGAAACAGAATGGTTAAAAATCTCTCCACGACTCCTTGACCATCAGCTCTGATTGCTTCAGTTTCCTAATCTGCTGTTTGTGAAGTTTTCTCTCCTTTCGGCATGGCTCTACCCACAGCTCTCTGCACGGGCTCTGAAGGTATCTGCAAGTCCATGGAGAACAAGCTAATTACAGGGCTCTGACTTTCTTCCTTAGTTTCCATCTGCTAAATATTATTTTTTCATGTATGGAATTGCTGCAGTTGCCACAGAAATGTTGCATGTTCAGAAATGGGAGAGAAAATGTCCGTGAGAGGATCTTTTCCTTCGGATGTGGTCCAGACGGCAAAAGAGTCCGGGAACCTCAGGACTATTGCATGATTTCATCATTTCCTTCCTTCTTTTGCCCCTTTTAGTCCCCATCTCACCAAATTTCTTACATGACTGCGGGTTGCCCTTGCCTTCATCAAAGCCTCGATTGACTTCAAGAATAACAGTGGGAGCATCTGTTGGGCAAGAGAAGTGTGAAGGCCCCTTTTGCTGCTGGGGTGTTGCTCATCCATTTCCCTGTCTTTTCTCCTGGTTGTTCTAGACTACAAGCAGGGCTCAGTGCGTTTCTAATGAGTATTTCTGCCCATCCCCAGACTCAAGCCAACACTGGCACTGGGGGATAAGCCCTGCCACCCAGCATGTTGTGTTTTGCAAGCTGGGAAAAAAACCTGGGAGAGAGATGTGGGGCCATCAGCGCTTTAGGGTTGCTATCCAGAACGATGTGTATGATATCCAGCCAGGCAGGAGCCCAGGTCTGTTGCTCATAAACTTGAGTTTCCATGCGGTTTTAATCACGAGAAATATGAGGGGGGAAATATTTCCTATGGTGACAAGGAGGACTCTGCTTGACTCCTCAGTGGTGAACTTTTGCTCATAGTGACTGAGCCAGTCTCGCTCGTCAGCTGATCAGAAACCCCAGAGGTCCTGAATGAGATGGGGGTGCTGTTAGCCCAAGACAAATTCCACTTTGGCTAACAATGCTTGGTCTGCCCAACTTCCTCTTGTTATTTCCATTGGCTGTAGCATTCCTCGCGGCCTGTCCTGAAAGTCTGCGTGCAGAGACAGGTTCAGGGGTCGCAATAAGCCAGGATACAGTAGCATATATTGTCAGCACTTCTCTGGTGGTCCCATGTGTTTCTGCGAGGCTTCAATCTTTCATTACGATATTAAGTTTCTAACCCTTATTGCTGCACAGAAAGCCTGGAGTGTGCGTCTTCCTCACCCTGCAAAGGCACAGACTGTTCTCCAGGAGACAGAGTCTGCATTGACCTATTGATTTCTCTCTAATTTCTTATGGCAATAACAGAAATGTCAACACCACTACCAATTTTGTGCCCACCCAGCCCTTTAGGGCTGACATATTCCTGCCCAGGGTGGAGTGGCAGGGACAGCCCTGGATGGACTCCACTTGTAGCCCCCTTCAGAGCAGTGCTTTCCTCCCAATAACCCAAAGCTAATGCTGAATACATCCACTTCAGCAGCCAGTCATCAAAGCCCCTGGGATAAGCTATCGCTGCAGGTTTGCGTGGATCAGGGCTTCCAGCTGTAAAACACTTTCAGACCTTTTGGCCTGGAAGGTGCAACTTTTTGGAAGGTTGTTGTCACTAAATCGGGCTGTGCTCGTATATCTGTGGGAGTTAGGTCTATAGCATTTCGAGTTGATGAAAGAGGAAAATAGGTTGTACAGCAACTACTTCTCAGAATGTCATCTGCAAACTGTTTAAGACATTTTTGTGTGAACAGACAAAAGATGACTACCGTATGTTTAACTTCTCATGTTCCTTCACAGAAACCCAGTATAGTTCCTCTATTGTACACGAATATAAACCATTTCCTCTAGAAGGACCGTGCTAGAGACAATACAGCGTCTCTTTATAATCCTGAGAGATGTCAATACATGGCCTCATTCCTTGCATTGCTGCTTCTGGTTCACTGTTGGTCTCTTAATAGCTGTAAGAAAACTTCTGCAATAACCTAGCTATTTTCCTGAAGCCTAAATCGTCTGCACTGAGGTTTTGCATTAGCTAACATTTGAAAAGGAAGCTGTCAACACAATTTTTCCTCTGAAATTGATAGTTGTGCAGCTATACTTGAAGGCCCAACAGTTCAGCAAGCCCGGGTGAGTAGCAGGAAACAAGTCCCTACAGCTCGGCTCCCGCCATGTGTTTGCGATCTATCTTTCCCTTTTTCACAAACACATCTCATTCAGCGTGTGGCAGCCAGTGCATGTGAAGCGCATACAGCCAATTCCCCCGGGGTATGTGGGGCCAACTGGTAACACACAGATATCCGTGCCCCTCACATTTGCCATGTCCCCGTCCCTGCTCTCCCCACTGTCTCACCCTCGGAAGCTGCGATACAGCCGAAAGCAATCCCACCCCAACATGGGTCCTGAGCACCCGCAGTACTTGCTGTTTGGGAGATGCCAGGGCGCCAGGACTGCAAAGGCGGCTACCACACCCGACACTACAGACAGGAGACTTTGCCAGTTCATGCCCCACCAAACTCTGTGTCAACAGCTTCTAAAACCATAAAGGTTTGGTACTTACAGGTGGACCTGAAAGAGAGAAGAAAAATAAACAATAATTAATTTTTTAATGCAATAAATCCTAACAAGAAGGGCTAGGTAAACACATTGTGCCATCTTTTGGGGTTGATCCTGATGCTGCTCCCATTTACTGATGCACTTTCGCCATCTCCCTGCTGATTAATTAAGGTATCCCCGCAATTAGCAGTACTGCTTACAGTCACCACAAGTGTAGGGCATCTTCAGAAAGCCCTGTGTTGGGAACGCCATGTAAGTCGGGCTCTCAACACCATTACACTCATTTTTGGTCCTTTGGCACACAGGGGTCACCTCCCCGAGCATGACACTGCTGAGCACGGGGGCGCTCGTTAGTTGTGTGACTTCCCCCTCACATTCTGTCCACCCCTTGGGGTTGTGAAAGTTGAATCTGGGGAGGCAAGAAACCCTTTGCCTGCGCATCTTCCACCAGCGTTGGTGATCTTGTGAAGGCATGAAGAGGAAAGTACAGCTATTAAACACATCGGGTACCTTTTCTCTTTAGTACAAGCTAATTTTCCCTTTTGCTTCTGCCTCTGTTCCCATAGGAGCCAATCTGCCCTCTCAGAAGCAATTCCCTCAAATCCTTTGGGTTTCTTTCAATTTGGAAAGCCTTTTGAAAGCTGCCAGTGTGCAGCACTGCATCTTCCTTGTACAGATCCGGTGTACAGTATATACCAGGGCTTAAACAGCACATTTCTTTCATCAGCTCCCAGAAAATTCCTCAAAATCCTGACAGATATTGTGTGTGTGGAAAGAAACCCCTGGACTCACTATTTTGTGGTTTCCTCTCTGTGGGAGAAGCGAGACACACCATACAACTGTCAGGGGTTTCTACATTTTCCATACTTTATAGAAACTGTTTTCTTTTTTTTTTTCTTTATGTGAGATGCCAAGAAGTAAGACTAAACAGTATAACAGGCGAGCTGACAGATAACAGGCAGCAACCTCTTCTTTGCACAGGAGGCGGATGTCACGGTGAGCACCTGCAGAATACGTCGTCATCATCCTGAAAATGCCCCTGGCTGAAAGTCCATAAAAGAAACTGGAGACTTTGGATGAACAAACATTTTCCGCATTGAAATCTCTCACTTAGCCTGGCTCCTTCATACCGGGGACTACGGCAAATGGTTTGGCTATCAAGCTTTGGTGACCTAAATCTGCACTGTTAAATGCCACTCTTAGACTTCTGCTCAGCTTTCATCATGATTGATCAAAAGAGGTTACCTCTAAAGGGTACCTTCTGGTTAAAATAAAAAAAAATAAAAAGCCAGAAGGCTCAACAACTCCACCCAAATTTAGGGAAGGAGCTCAGGGGGGGACCCAGATTTGGTCGGTCTGGCAACCGCCCATCACCGGTGTTGGTGCTGAGGTCGCTGTCCTACCTGGTATGCCAAGTCTAATCAACAAAAGGGTTTCTGATCAGAGAGTTCATTTTCGAGGGCAAGGTCAGACTCAGATCCTGGAATCCGAATTTATGCCAGACTGGGAAGGAAAAAAAAAAAAAAAAAAGAGTTTTCTGAGTCTGGCTTGGATGACAATAAAGTTCTGTGAGAGAACTGTTTTGGAGATATTTTGTTACAGAGTGAGCGCCCTGTCACAAGGTCAATGGTTACAGCTTGCCAATACATGGACTTTATTTCCATTAGCAACACTATAGACCCATAATAACCCGCCTACCCGTCTCCATGGGTTTGGGGCACTTGTAGATTGCATGAACCAAACCATTTACCTAATGTTGAAAGAAAAAATTAAAGGCAAGCAAACCCTGAGCCATCCTTGCCCTTCCAGACCAAACGCAACCAGACAGCAGCACAGACTGTAATGGTATCGCAATACCACTGAGAAAAAACATAAGCTTTTGTTTGCTCCAGAAGCTATGTCCGCAGAGCAGAGTGAATCAACGATGCCAGCAGCTCTGGGCCCATCAGGCCACGCTCCCCACACAGATCAAAGGCAGGAGGCATATCGGAGGCCCATCTTTGTTATACGCCCGCTATAAAATTAATGGTTCTGTTAAGTGGGGGGCTGCACAGTCTTCTGTAAGCACACATCAGTGAGCTGCAGGGACAAAGTCTGGGCTGCAATAAGTCAATCGATAGAGACCATCCAGGGGTAGGACTTCAAATGCCAGGACCGTCTGCGTGACCCAGGAGAAAGCGAAGCCCTTGGACATAGTCACTTCTAAAAGCAACATTGTCTTGCATGGGCTGGTGGAGGAGGAGGGAAGATGTCCCGAGGACAGTGGGGAGGGAGGAGGTGCTGCTGGATAAGCTGTTGCAAAGCACCGGGGATTTTACAAAGAGAAATAATGCTTCAGCAAAGTGGATTTGTCATGTTCTGTCACGGTGATTAACGAGAAGGCTGAACAGAGCTTCTAAAGAGGCTCAGTCTTTAATATAACAAGATGTAATTTAACACACATTAGAGGAAAGAGTGGGCAAAGGAGGGAGGGGATCCTTGTGCCTCCGCTCTCAACCGCTCTAACCACAGGTGGCCAGGCTGAGCCAGCCTCTCCCGGGCAGCGCTGGCTGTGCTGTGTGCGGTGCACAGGCTTGCCCCTGGCCAGGGGTCTGGCAGAGCTGCCCTGGCCTGGTCAGGGATGGCAGCAACCCTGTAAGCCAAGACAGCAAGCTTACAAGTCAACCAGGCTACACAGAACCCTTCATGAGAGCAACATGAACTGCAACAGTCACTGCAACACCGCTGCGTGTTGTCCCCCATGCTCCCCGGTTCCTGCAGTCCCAGCCAGATTGGGGCAGCTGTGTAGAAAGAGGCCTGACTTCTACCAGGTGGGACAGATCTCAATGGTGGTGAACTCCAAAGAGCTCCACAAACAGCCAAGAGACAACAAACTCGACAGCCACAAAGTACAAATCACACTTATGGGGGTTCCTCCTCTCTCTTGTCTACAGCAGGCTCTTTTTGGGGTGAGATGGAGGTGGTGCTGCTTAGGAGATGAGCTAGATCCCCTTTCCATAAACAGCCAGCAGAGAAGGGATAATGAGTCAACAGAGTAGGGATCAAAGCTACTGTGAACATTTCTAAGCCCATTTCATAGCTAAGCCCAGCCAGCAGACAGACCCAGACCTCCCAGGTCACCAAATTCCCCAGCCTTGTGCAGAACAGGGAGCCCACGTCTGTAATTAGCACCTCCAGATCCTGTGTGTTTTGAACCTGATCTTGCTGGGACCAGAGCGATGCCGGTGCTGGCATGCGGGCTGCAGCACGACCATCCACCCACCACGGGCAGCTCAGGAAGCATCTCTCCGTGCCGGCATCTCACTGAAAGGCACTGGAGGGCTGTAAGCAACAGCAATCACTGTTTATCCAGCTGCGGGGCTTGTCGAGCAGCGGGGGACAGAGGAGGGGACGGAGCAAACATGTCGGGAGTGGACGAGTGGGAGGAAGCAGTGGCCTCCTGCAAAGAGGAGACCTCCAGAGCACCTTTGAAAATGAACATTGAGAAAACAAAGAATTCTTGTGGAGGTACCCAGGGTCCCTCCAAACATATGGCCTCTGGAAATTACCACCATCTGCACTGTCCCTTCTCAGCTGCTCTGGCTTTTATGCAGATAGAAACTTTTCTTAAAGAAGCTCTGCCTTTCCTGTAGCCCAAGTGAGCAAATGAGCAGCCATGGTCTGCAGACAGGATGAGTCCACCTTATTGCACATATAGAGAGGGCACACCTGTGATGAACAGCAGGGCCATGCCACAGAGCCCTCTGCTCACTTGTCCTTCCCCATGGCCCATTCAACCAGTGGCTATCTAAAACAGAACTGAATGACCCCTTTTCCCTCACTCACAGAGATAAAAAGCCATCCTCCACGCTGTAGCATCTTCAGGCTCAGAAGAGGAGATGCTTAGTTTTGTAAGTGGGTCATATTTATCCTAATCGGGAAAGTCCCATGTCCCAGAACATCAGACCTTAGAAGCTGGACAGTATTAGAGTGGGTCAGTGTGGTGTGAGACCTTTTGCTGTTGGCAGAGATATCCTCCAGCTTCGGAGACAGCAATGTTCTCTGGACTGATGGGATCATTGAAATTATCCCATCCATTTAATGGCATTCCCTGATGTCTGGAAAAGTGTTAATTCTTAAAAGACTCTCAAATGTTTTTATTTAAGTTTTTTTTTTTTCTAACTTCTTGGATTCAGGCAGTCCAGTGTCCGCAATGCGGGTGACTTCCAGCCTGCTCCAAAAGCTCACGTGAGGGATTTTTTTTTTCTTCTCTATAGCATACACAAGACGAGGAGGACAGAAGAGGAACATAAAGACATTATTGTTGCTTCCTTGGGTCATCCTCACTACACACTCTGGCAGAATGGGAGAGGTAAACATGTAATCCATCCCTGTGAGGAAATCCAGCCATTTCACAGACCCAGAAGGCAGCTTTAGCGAGTTAGAGAGATACAGTTACTTCCTGACATTCAGGACAATGTTAATTGATAACAAGATAGCTGTGACCAGGCAATTAGTTATGAAATGCTGATGAGAATGTCAGCAGCCCAAGCACGACCTTACCTGGGGTGGCAGGGATCCCCTTGTTCACAGCCCCATGGGCATTCAGTGCAGCGTGACCCCCATTTCAGAGCAGGCAGACCCCAGTTGGGTGCATGGAGCCCAGATGGTGGGTTTGGCCTTTTTTAAAGACTGGCTGTGCTCAGTTTTCATACAACAGATCCAGGGTACTCATAGTCTTTTATGGACATCTTCCCCACCTCCATTAGGGGACAAATGATATAAGGGGAGCTGAAGGGAGCATTAACTCAAATGAAAAGGCAAAAATGTCATATGCCTTGCCATAATTCAATATTATTAGTTGTAGGGGAAATCAAAGATAACAGAGATCTTCAAAATAATAAGAAAAAGTTTTAAACAACAGTGATTACCCAAAGCACACCATCCAGAAATTTTGCTTCAGGTGTTGTCAGCAATAGCAGATAATCTGAGTGTATAACTCCTTACAGAGAGCACAAGCCCCTGGCAAAGGCCAGGCCCCTCCATCCCCAAAACATCCCCCTCTTGGCTATACCCTTGCAGAGCGGCAAGAGGTTCTTCAAAGGATCGCAGAAATGTTGGACAGCGAAAAAGCTATCAGGATTTCACTGCCAAAAAATGTGACTAACGCTAAGCTGAGGCACCAGGTTATGCCAGTCACTCAAGCTCGCCTCTGAAATCAAACCCATGACATCACCGAGACTCGGCAGTTAATATCAGCAGCTGTTGAGGATAAAAGTCACTGCTCAGGCACTCTGAGCATCCCAGTGCACCACCACCACCAGCACCAGCCCCTGCCAGGGAGAAGGCTTCAAGCAAGCACAGCACCGACAGAAGGCCATGGGAAGCCATGCCCAAAGCAAACAACAAGGTGGAGCCTCACAGAAAAATTAACAGGATTCAGCAGTGGTCTCAAAAATAAAGGAGAGGATCTGATAGTGGAGTTAAGCCACAGACTCTAACTGCATCTCCAAGCATCTGCTTGTTTCAAGAAAGATCTATAAGGATGACAGGAGCCAATCAGCCTCCAGAGCCAGAAAAATCTGATGAGAAAAATCCAGGCTGTTGGCATAACCACAGCGAGCCTATTAGGCAGATTAAAGGGCTCAAAGATGAGGGTTCAACAACAGACAAACAGAAATATTCTGACAAACATTTGGGAGAGCCCCTTGTAAAAACAAAGGGCAGGAAAGGGCTAAGAGCAGATGGCCCACACGGTGCCGGCTGCACCCGGGATGAACACAGCACCTCCGGCACTGCCGGGGGAGAGACAATGGGATGGCCAACACAGGGCAGAACAATGCTCGTTTCGGGCAGGCATCCATGGGTCAGCAAGCTCTTTCCAAGCAGCAAACAATCGCATTTGTCCCTGCCATGCTGAAGCACTTAGCACCACAGAAAGCAGAGAAAACAGGGCTGGGAAGGTCCCCTGGGGTCAGCTCGCACGGTGGGTTTTCGCGCTTTGGATCTGGAGGCCCCTCAGGGTTTTCCAGTAGCAGTGTGGACCCCTGGATGGTAAATTGAAACCGGATGGTAGCAGGCTCACTCTGCTCCGCCACCTTCTGCCAAAGAGCCAACGTGCCCCTGGGCTCACACAAACCGCCAGCCGAAAACCGCTGCTCTTGGCTATCCCCTTTCTCTTCCCCTTCTGCCTCCCCTGAGCAAACCAAACAGAGATTAAAGGATTCCTGGGGAATGAGAGGGACATGAAATCAAGGAGGGAACATCTTCAAAGCAACCAAAGGAAAAAAGTCTACCTAGCCCATTTGGGCAAATGTTTCTCTAACCTGTTGCTGTCCTCTGGGGATGGAGACACTGCACTCTTCCCTAGTGATCCTGTCCAGGCAATACCCATGCCCTGACTCATAAGGCTGTATTTATTATCTTTCTGAGAGACAACCCAGCATTTCCAGTGTTGTTGTTTAAGCCAGTCAATGACCTCTGATGCACAGCAAACTCCAAGAACAGCTTTTTTTATTTCTCTCCTTTTTGCGGTTACCTTTCATGTGTTTGAAGTCTGCTGTCCTGTTCCCCACAGTCTTCTCTTGTCTTTAGACTAAACAAAACCCAATTCTTCCAGTTTCTCCACAGAGGTTGTGTTTTCTGGACCTCTGGTCATTCTTGTTGCTCCCCGTCAGTGGCCCATTTGCCTCTTGAAGTGTGGTTCTCAAATAGCATCCTGGTCTCTGGCTCACTGCATGAGTCAACGGCAGACAGCTTGGTGAAGGCAAAAGACATGGTGTCTATTTACCTTATCCACAGGGTCTTAATCACAGAGGGAAACTGAGTTACTCCCTGTCACCACCTCTGCCTTGCCCTTATCTTCTGAAATGTCATTTGGCTCCTGTGAGCCCTCAAAGACTTAGAGACTTCTTGCAGCGTTTCTCTAAGATGCTGGTATCCTCACTGTCTGGTGTGACTGGCTCACGCTCCAGTGAGGAGGAAGGTCTCCTTCTCACTCACAATGTACTACTTCAGCATTTTCTTGTGTTCTTGGTAGTCCCACCTCACCCTAGACTTTCAGACTTTCATCTTGCATACCTATTCATTTTAAATACTTCCAGCTTTACTTTTTCTCTGTCTTGAATTTCAGCTCGCTGAGGAGTTTATGATTCTCTTCAGTTGATCCCCTCCTATAACTCCTTTGCACTAGGACAGTTTCAGCTCATGCCTTTAACAGTTTCCCTGCCAGACTGCCAAGTCTCCTCAACTTCTTCCACATCTCTTGCTCTCGAGGGGCACTATCCCACTAATTCTCCAGCTCCTTCCGTGTTTTTGAAGTCTACCTCAAATACCTGGACATTTCCACAAGGACCTCGCAACTCTTAGTCTGAAGACACGCATGCCAATGCAACAAGCTACTACTCCAATAAAACCCTACTCTTGGCTGAGTAGATGTTTGATAGTCTCTCTGCAGCTCCCACCCTACATCCTCTAACACATCCTATTCCATGCCAGGAATACAGAAGGTGGTGTCTGAAAGCTCTGGAGATCCAAACTGGTTTGAAAACTGCAGCTGGTTATTCGGGAGAAGTCTGACATTCCTCCATCAAGGAGCTGACCGCTTCTTCAGCACTTGGTCAGGCCCTGCACAAGTCCTGTTCCTCAGAGAGCTACAGAATTAGGAAGGAACCACAGGGAAGAACTGGCCAAAGTAAATCATGGCTGGGTAAAGCAAAAAACAAAATCCACAGCACTTTTACTTCCTGCTGAAAATTACAATCTTTCTCATGATGTGGTTGTCTGGGAAAAGTAGAAAGTTAGAATATACCATGGGTAATAATTATTTAAATAAATTCTCTTATCATGCATTTATGCAAATGGTACATTTTACTCACTTGTCAAATTACATAGATTCATTTTTTTCTTATATCATTTTTGCAATTAGCAGCTGATTTTAATATCTAGTTCACTGTTACTTTTTCCCTCCCCTAATTCTTGTTATTCTTCCCTCTTTTCCATCTGCTAACTCTTTTATTCTTCCTTCCTCCTTCCAAAATACTTCACAACTTTTATAACAGCAAATTCTGTCACCTACCCGGGGAGGAACAAAAGACCATTGTGTTCAATTTATCTTTTAATAGACTCCTTCCTCAAATACCTCACGGACTGCCAGTACTGTCTTCCAGACCCTGTCTCACACCCTTTTGAGTTATGAAAATATTTGGGAGGGTCTTTCCTTTAACCAAGACATTTTTCCACCCAAGATGATTGATAGCTCCCAGTTACCACTAATTACCCTATCAGCAGTTGGACATAAGCCTAGCCACAGCACTCTTCCTCCAGAGACTGGCAATGCATCCCTGTCGTTCGTTATCCTCTTCTTCAAGGATGGAACAAACTGAATAATTAAAGACACCATAAATTCTTCCTTCAGGCTCTTTCCTGATGCGCTGCCTTGTTACCAAACAGAGCATGTGGAGGAGAGCGGGGCTGATGCTAGTCCTTTCAAAAGGAAAAATGCAATGGGGTTTCTGACCCCAAGCGGGTTTGCTCAGCATGTTTTATTGCACAGGAAGAGGAGAGCATTCATTCATTCATGCAAATCTAGCTGATGCTTTCTTAGCACGTCTTGAACTTGGAGAGATTTACTTAGTTTGGTTACCCCTGCGCAGGGCTCTGCCCAGTAGGAACCAGGCTGGGGCAGCACGCACATATGGAGACAACCCACACTGGCTAACAGGGATAAAAGGATTCACTGCTTTCCTTACCTAGAATTAACTGAGCATGCAGATCCCTTCCCTGTCACCTCCAGTGCCCAAACCAGATGCTTTGCACAGCACACACTATAGAGAGAGACATCGGACTGGAAAGGCAAAAAAAAACCCAACTAACTGCTGCTCCCCTGTTGAGAGTGGTCTGGAAAGCGCCTGTATTCTCCCATCTTCTCACTGTCGCAAATTTTACTCAGTTAATAAGTTTGCTGAACTCTGTCAGGACCTCCGTCTTGTTTGAGGCCAAAAGATTTTTGTTATTTAGGCATGCAGGTCATTATTTTTTAAGGTAGTGAGAGATCCCATGGTAATCTCAAGAAGAAAAGAAAGCACAATGAAGATGGAAAAAGAGACATTTCCCCTGCCCCCCGAGCAGAGAAAAAATAACTTGGAGGAAAACCAACCAAGTTTAGAAACTAGTTACTCTGAAGCTCTTCCTCCCAGCCAAAAGGAAAGGCCCTGAGGGCACGAGGGGAAAAAGGCATTATATTTAGAGAGAAACTTCTCCAAAGTACATGGGGTGGGTGGCAAACGTGCTGCAGGGACACACGCCTGGCAAAAAATTGTTGGGGCTGCTCAGCCACTGCTAGAGAGTCCCAAGTCCTACCAAAACAGCAAGGCCTCACTGTTCTAGGAAAAAAAGAACAAAGAGGAGGAATGAGAGCTGAGGTCTGCAGCAGTCTGCTGCATGGGAAAGGCACATGGAAAAACCCATGTGGAGGAGGAGGCAATGGCTGAATGCATGCCAGACCACACGGGACCAGGGACAGTGCATGCCCCACACCAGCCCTTGATCCCAGAGTTGCATGTTTGTAGCTTCCCTCCCTAAAGAACCTGAGAGCCACTTCCCATTGCTGTCCCAAGAAACTCCAGGACCCATGCCCATTAAGACTCAGGTTAATGCAATAGCAGAGCACAGGGATCTATCCAGGATGGCTTTGAAATTCAGGGAGGGAAATATTCACAACCACACCCAATAACCCCCATCACCTCCTGTTTCCCCAGGAAAAAAAAAAAAAAAACAACAACATTTGCTATAAGCATACAGGTCATCCATAAGCAAGAGATCACCACACACAGGGATTGGCAGTAAACTAAGAAACACAAGGCTACATCTTTCAAAATAACCACACTTCTTTCCCCCTCTCCTTTCCTTCTGTTTTTAAGCCCACGTTAAATCACATTGCCAAACAGCCTCACAACACCACAGCTTCTCCCTGGGTTTCAGACAGGTCGGGGCCGGGTACATTGCTCCCTAGTGAGCAGAGGGCTGAGACGTGGCTCCCTCACTGTGGCTGGGGCTGTGTCACAGACCCATAAGCTCTGTGGGGTGCTTTTGGAGTTTCAACCCCTCTTTCATCTGGGTTGCACTTGTATAGAGTAGGGTTTAAGGGGGAGTTAATCTGTAGGCAATGGCTGCTGTTTTGGGAGACATAACTACTCCTTCTATGCTGCCAAAATCCCTCTAATAAGGAACTAATATTTAAAAACTAAATAAAAAAGGAAAAAAAAAATCCCAGCTCATTGTATACTTCAGCTCCTTTAGGGACGAGGCCAACACACAACTCCCAGCAGCTGCTGTCGCCTCCAGCAACTTCTCCTCCCTTGGACGGCAGCGGCTGATGATAGAGGAGAAGGACAAGCAAAGAGCAGCCACTGGGATCCGGCCATGTCCACCCAGCGCCACGTCCCAGTACTGGGTTCGGCCTCAGGAAGACCCCTTCCCAAAGGCAAAGCACGGCCTGCAGCCCCGTGGTGCTCTACCTGCTGCTGGTTGAGCAGCACGGCAAAGGAAGCCTGGTGTGGATGGGATCGCTGGGTGGTCCCCAGCGTAGCGCGCATGCTGCCCGGAGCAATGGCAAATCATAATAAACAAGTCCCTCGCACAAAGCTCTGTCAGTTCAAATTCCAGTTCAGCTGATATAATCTTCATCTTCTCTTTGAAAGAACGGAAAAAAAGAAAAGAAAAAAGAAAAAAACAGACATCCTAAGGGAGATGAGTGAGGCAAGCGATGGATTGATACTGCCCATGTGTGTTTCAGCCCCCCCCCCCCGGCGCAGGGAAAATGTGCTGTTAATCAGCTGCCCCCCCTGGGGAATATGCTGATTTAATTACCTCCTGCTTGCACAGTCCGGCTGCGATGATTCTCGCCCAAGACATCGCATGAGGAAGAAACAGACACCGAGCCTCGGCAGGCAGGTTAGAACAGGATGGGTGAGCAGAACAGGAATCACCCCGGCCCTGGTTTGGGGAGCAAGGGGGTGAATTGGTCCGGGGAGGCTGTGCGAGCAGGCTGCCTCCCAAACCAATAGCTGCAAGAGGTAGATAGCATCAAAGGGCACATCACCACCCCACCAGAGCCACGGGCACTGCAGAAGGAATGGATGCATCAAGGAGTCGCTTTTCCCCTGTCTGAAACACAACCTTTTTTGGGGGGAAGTACAGCAAAGATGTGCAATGGGCAGCAAGGGGGTTTCCAGATAGGAAAGAGAAGAAATAGCTAGATGAAATGAAGGGGAGATGCCTAGTTAGCAGGCATCATGCCACAGCCCCCTCCCTTCACCGGCTGTGCGGCACAGACCCCACACGTGAGCACATCTCTCCAACCCTCCAATTGTCATGCTGCTGGCATTTTGCAACATTAATCTGGGATGTGTCAGAGCATCACTCCAATGCAGGCAAGTATTTTCCAGGGCTTATGTTTCACGATGCTTATGAATGTCAAAGAGGCGGTGCACAGAGGGACAGAGACCTGGTCCAGCTCTTGGAAGGGGAGAGCTGCGTCAAGTGCATCCACCCTCAAAGCGACTCACTGGACAGTCACTTTGAAGCAGCTTCAGCACGAGAAGTGGGTTTCTGCTCTCACACCTGGGGGACAGCCAGGATGTTTAATAATTAATGGCTGTACACTTGCCTGCGGAGGACGGCACGAAAAGCGTCGCTGCATCTTTAACGGCTGCCAGTGATGGGAAACTCATTGGAGTGTGTGTTCGGAGGGGAAGAAGGTTAAGATGATTAACTGGTGCTAACAAGTTTAGGATGTGGAAGAAGTATTTTCTTGGACGTCCATCANGCCTCCCAAAGCCTGCCCAGCCCTGCATGATGCAACCGCTCCCTTTTAAACGCTGCCTCTTCCCCTGTACCATCAGCCATACCTGTGTCCCCAGCCTGGCACTGGGGGCTGAAAGGCGATCCAGGGGAAGGAAAGCCGCCCCTCCGCTCTTCCTGTTGATCTGCACCCTGGGACACCCTTTGGGCACCAGCAGATCAGCCTGGCCCTTGGTCCCCACCCGATGGGGCGAAAGCGTGGGCGGATGCCCGGAAGAGCAAACAGGGAATCGGGTATCACCACACCGAAACCCGACGCTCCAGAAAAGAGGGCTCCTCCTGGGCCTCTGCAGCCCTGCTGCAAAAACCCTACCCTCTCCCCCACTGCAGGAATGCCAAACAGAGCCATCCCTGCCACTGGCCAGGCCGGCAGCCTGCTTTTTACCTCCCCATTGCCCTCGAGCGCACAGCAGCAGCTAACATTAGCGCTGGAGCAAAGTCCCCTTGCAAACAGCTTTGGAGCGAGCCACTTGGAACCTGCAACATCTCCCTTGGCCCGTCCCGGGTATTTTTGGTGCTCTTCGCCGGCTGGCGGGCGCCCATGCTTTGCGCAAGGGGCTTGGACGCTGCTGGGTGCTGTGCCCCGCCGTCGAGCCTGGCGGCCGGTGCGACTTGCCTTCATTCCTCCGGCCGCCGCAAAGCTGCCAGGATGGGCAGCACACGCGAGACCCACGTCGCGGGGCCCGGATGTGCGTCAGCGGCTGACGCAAACCAGCCCGGCCATGTGCACACAGCCCAGGCCTGGGAAAAATCCTCCACCCCGGTAGCGCGCTCACACTGAATCAAAGCCGTCGCCATACAGTAGCAGCGCAATGTGCTCTTCGGGTTTCCTCAGCCAGCTGGGATGTTTTTGCCTTGCTTTGTCAAGGCGCTGATTTATGCCCATATGTACCATATACATTGTAAGCACAGGCACGCAATGGTGTAAACACTTCTACCAAACATCTGTACACAAACCCGTCAAACATGCAGAAGCTCCCTGCTGCAGCCCTCAACATGCATCCTGGGTGCCCCACAGGCAACCTGGCAGGCCCCGGTCTGCATGTGTCCATTTGCCACTGCGCCCGTTATTTGGATGCTGCCTGGCAGGGACGGTAAAGGTCACAGTCAGACCGTTATCTGATATAAATCAGCAGAGCCACAATGCTTTTCTCCTGTGTCAGTCTGTGCTTCAGGCTGGAGCCCGCCACAGCAAGTATCTGCTCCTGTGCAGTGCTATGCATCCATTCCTCCCTCCAAAATCTCTACCTTTCCCACACATTTAATCCTCAACGTCTTTCTCTGCACCATGCCCTTGTCTGAGGAAGAGGTTAGTTTATCCCTGGTTTTGGATGGAGGATGGCTGTACTGAACATCCAGAGCTTATCCAGGGCTGGGATATAATATACAATCACCATGAAAGCTAATGCTTGTGCCACGAGGACTCATGCACACCTGGACACAAATGTTCACCTGTTCGCACCTTTGGAGAGAGCTCAGCCTCCAGAGGAAAAGACCTGCAGCAGTTTTGTGTGTTTGGGGGAATTTCCTTCCACCTTCCAGCCAGTTTAAAATAAAAAAGCTTAAAGCAAAAAGTTTAAAATAAGAAAGCACATAAAAGGACAATGAGAGGAGCCCTGGGCCATCCCGGAGACGGGCCTGACGTGGGAAGAGGGAATAATACAAAAAAGTAGATGAGAGTATTTGTACCCTCTTGCAGAGCGCCTGTGCCCATCATCATGCCTTACCACTTTCCCTTTTTAATGCACTGATTGTTTCTAACCATATTTTGGATAAAGAGGGAAAGGCAGAGGTTTTTGCCTTCCTAACTCTATTGGCATGGTAGCACCATAAGGATGTGCTAGCCCCTCCAGCCATTTTGCAGCCCAGGCAGCACTCACAGCTGTATTAATGACTTATGCAAGCCCTCCTAGACTATGGCAACAACAGCAGGTTCATTAAAATCAATTAAATACTCCTTAATAAAGTCGGTTTAAATCCCAAATGCAGACTAAGCCGGATCAGTTGATGCTTAGAGGGATAAGGACCATCTTTTCTCCCTCTTACCATTCTTCAGCCACGGATGTGGCAACCTCCAAGTGACAAAAGCCAAGGCAGGGGTTACTCCTCGAGCTGCTCTGGGCAGTTGTGGAAGACTTGCCTACGTGTTCAGAGAAAGAGAGTTAAGCGACCAAACAAACTGTTTGTTTGTATTTTTCCTGAATTGTTCATCCCCATCTATTCATAACTGCTCACAGAATCCGTGGAATTCATTGTGTGGTTTGCATCTTCAAAACAAATGAAACAACAGTATGTCTAAACCAAACAAACCTCAACCCAAAATACAGCCAGCAGGCCAGGGCGCATGAGCAACCTTTGAGGCTGAAGTGTGTGTATACTCTGGAAGACCCAAAAAATGTGGATTGGGGAAATATATTTAAATTTCAGGGAATAATAGAATTCCCAAGGAGATTTCTTATAAAGGGGGGGGGGAAATAAGAAATATTTAAGCAGTGATTATGCTGCAATTTTTCTTCCAGATGTGCCATGCCAGCAAATTGCATTTTCTGACATGGCAACATGCTGCTCTGGCTGCGGTGATGCTGGATGCCCGTCTGCAGCAGTCCAGGCGCTGCTCCCTCCGGAGCTCAGTGAGGGCTTTGCCAGTGCGTTCAAGGGGAAAAGGCAATTCAGAAAGCTCAAAGCTTTTGGCAAGGAGTGGCTGCTTGAGACAAATGACCTTTTTTGCCATTTTTTGGTTAGAGGTTGTCAAAAAGCTACGTTTAGACACTTCTAAAGCAGAAAATACCTTTTGCATAGTCAGTATAGAAAACCATGCTGGCTTATCATCCTGAAAAGGGGTCAAACACAAAACTGTAGCATTTCAACTAGTTCAATGCACCTCCTGACAGGAGGGCCACAGGGACCGGTGTTTCATTGCATGCTCCCGCTTCACATTCCTCGTGGCTCTGAGCCAGGGCCACCGATATGGCTCGTGGCTGCCAGCATTTAAATAGCCGGGGCGACCTTTCCACACCCTCGCCCCATGCCTGGGATCCAAAACACCTTCTCCACCTCTCAGGGCTCACTGGTGTATTCAGGCTTTTAATTTCACAGGGGCCCTCAGATCCATCCAAGCAGCCCCAGCAAGCTGAAAAAGGATCACGTTAAAAATGACATCAAGAAAACATAAAAGCCATGAAAACAACCTGGGAAGAGGCAGAGCACCCTGGCCGGGGTGCGGTGGGTGGGGAGCCGGCAGGACTTGGGCACCTACCCCTTTTTTGGCTTACCTCCTCAGAGGTGTTTGGGGAGGAGAAAAGAATCACAAGGGAGAAACGGATGCATCCACTTGGATGCAATATCCTGCCCTGGTGCTGCAGAGCCGGGGCTCAGCCCACACTGCCCAGGGGTCTGCCCCCCACTGCAGCCATCCACGTCACCCCCTCGGCCGCCAGCCCAGGTCCTGCCCTTCCTGATGCTTCCTCTCTCTGCCGGCTGCCTGCAGGGCCAGGCAGGGGTCGGGACGTGGGAAATCCTGCCGCCTCCTGCCAGCTGGCCCTGCCGGCCCTGGGTGACACATCCTGGGTGGGAGCCAAAGCCCGGCTGCAGCCCCACGCTGCTTCTTGCTGACCTCCTCCAGCAGCTGCCTCTGTGCTGAGGGGTCCAGCCGGCACGGGAGGGGTGTACCCAAAGGAGCGAGCAGAGGGCGAGCAGGATGCCTGGACCAAGTGTGCACACCATGTGGCCCACAGCCCCAGGGTGCAACTGCAGCCACCACTACACCTTTGCTCTCACAGGCCACCCTGCAAAAAGGGGAACATCGGCAACATTTTTGAGTTGCAGTAGCTCCTGCTGGTATTTCTGTAAGGTCAGTCGGAGCTGAAAAGAGTGGCCAAGCGGCTTTCGCAGGGGACATGGGTGAGGTTTTGTATGAGAAGAAATGCCATGGGGACATTCCCTTGCAAAGCCTCAAAGACATTCCTGAGAGGACCCCAGTTCCTGGCCAATGCCAAAATCCTTGCAGCTGCCCCACACCAGCCTCCAAGCCCCTGTAACATCAGAAGGCACGTTGGTTTGTGGCAGGGTTCAGCAGCCTCCCTCTGACCAGCAGTCCTGGTCTCCGGGAGGCCACGGGGCCGGAGCTGCCTCCTCCTGCAGCTCAGCTCCCTCCTCTGCCCCCGAGTGCTGCCACGGGGAGGGATGGAAAAGCCATTCGGCATCCCTCCGAGCTGCTTCCCTGCTTGCATGGCTGACCGCCTCCAGCGCTGCGGGCTCCCAACCTGTCCAAGGAGAAACCGGACCAAAACAAGCATTGCGGGGGCAGAGGGAAAGGAGCCAGCCTTTTTTCTTTTACTTTTTTTTTTTTTAAGGGATATTGAAGACTGGAGCAGAAAGCCAACAGAGTGAAAAACAGCCACGTGGGGACTGTGAAAATAGGAGCTGAAGAGAGGAAGATGGGAAAGGTCTAATAAAGAGAGTTACAGTATATAAAATACACAAGCACCCACCTCCACCAGGAAGGCTGTGGGAGGGGGTTTTGGTGGTAATCCCTGGCTGTTTGAGACTCTCCAGGCAGACAGGGTCTGGATCTGCAACTGGGTCTGGATTAGACCAGGAAAGCTTAGGTTTTCACCCTGTCAACCTGAAACACAATGCTTTTCCCTCACAGCATTTTGTTATTACGTGGCAGAAATTAAGGGAGGTCAGTTGGCTGTGAGAGGATCCTCCAGCCTCAAGTAGCTCTCCCGAGCTCTCAGCCACATCCAGATCCCATATGGAAAAGAAACATTTCCCTCATCTGAGTAAAAGTCATGAGGGGAGGCTCACTCCTAGAAATCAGACCCAAGGTCCCACCAGCATCTGCTGTGCTCCAGAAAAACTCCCCAAGTCTCATCCTAGCACACGATGACCTCAGATCAAAACCTGTGCTGATCTCCCTGCCCACACTTGGCCCTGGCATGGCACAGGGTCTGGGAGTAGTGAATAGCTGGGTACAGTCATTGCTGCTGTTGAGGCTTCAGGGCCCTTTCCCAACCTGTACGAGGTTGTCCCAGATCAGCCTGGCAGACAGTGGGGACAGAAGGAATCACGCAGGTTATCTATCAGATGAAGGAAACTGAGTCATTAATTACCCAGGAAGGTTGTGCTAAGGGGTTGCATCCTCCCCACTGAGACACCACTGGAGAAGCCCACTGCTACCCCTGAGCTCAAAAAACACAATGCCGAGGAAAAACATCTCGCTCACAGGTAGTCACACCCAGCCGCAGCCCAAGTGATCTGAAGTAGCAGCTTCCCAGCTGAAGGAAACTTATATTTCCTTATCATTTGCTATAAATACAGCTGCGCTGTTTTCCTGACCGTGTTATTCCTACGGTCCTTATCACGTGCACTTAGATAGCTGCAGCACAGTCACACGATTCAGTCTTCTTGCTCCCCTATTCCCAGCGTTTCCAAACCATTTGCGTTCACAACCCTCTGCATCCTGAAGCTCTTCTACGGCAATGGGTGACCCTGCCCAGGACCTCCACATCCGTACTGAACAGGTCAGCAAATGAACTTGTCTTCCTTTTCCCCTTCTTTGCCATGCAGAGACCTGGCTCACAGTTAGGGATGAACTCAAATGTCACTTCTGATAAACATTTATTTTTGGTGAGGAACATGATGTGTTTATAGGCAGTGGAGTGGGCCAGTGAGAAGCAACGGGCATGCGCCAAGTCTTGCAACATCTTGATGCTTCTCAGTGCTTCTGAATACCTTGGTCTCCCACAAGGGTCATGTTGTCTGGTCCTTAGGGCATTTTAAACACAACGGAAAAAATGCACTGGGGAAAAGGATTCCCAAGGTCTCGGGCTGGAGGAGAGACCATGCTGAAGCAGCACAACAGTGCTTTCAGGTGGCCTGCGCTGCATCAGCCTGGAGACTGAAGGGAAACACCCTAGAGCAAAGGGTCTGAGATGAGACAACAGCTGACTGAAGGTGCCTTCATTTCTGCACTGCCCAAAGCCAATCAAGACTTCACCTGCCACGACATCAGCTTTGGACCATAGCTTCATTTCCCTCGATGGATTATCTGGCAGGGTGGGGGAAATTTTTACAAATAGTTTCTGTGTCCATAGGATATTTGAGGAAGACAAGCAAGTTTGACAGGTAAAAAGGAAGTCTGAACCTTTATGAGACATTTATTATTATTGTTCTCCTGAATCAAAACTGTCCTTCAGAAATACTATGAGCTTATCGGAATGAGCGAGCACCTAAGCATTTTGAGAAATCCAGCACCGACTGCTGCTGTGGCTTCACAAGGGATGTGGGTATCTGTAACCAAGTATTATGATCTTGATGCTGAAACACTTGGGCAATTCATCTGTCACACACATGATGTAGGGGGTCACCTTCAAATAGCCTCAAAAATCAGTGAATCTCTTTTTTGTCTGCTCTGCATTCAAGTTCTAAGTTTCCTTCTCCAAGCTGGCTCAGAAACACCAGGAGGATATTAATTCCTGTGGTTTTATGGCATTTATATGTCAAGTCTAGGCAGGAACTTGAAAATGGAGTAGTGCTATGATTTGTGTTCCCATTGCAGGGAAAAGGTTGAAATTTAAAAACAGTTGAACTCAGTTTTGAACTGATCATTGGAGAAGAGATACTTAGAAGATGTTTCATTTGTATTGTCTTTTAAATTTAAACTAAAACAGTTCCTGCTGTTTCTGGGACTAAAAGGAAAGTCCAACAGTCCTGATCTGGACTAGTCAAATCGGGCATTTTCCACTGTTCTGCAAGGCTGGATCCTGGATTTTAGTTCTTTTCCATCACAAACCTGTATAGCTTTACCTCTTGCTTTTACAAGCTGCTATATTACAAATCCATTTTAGTCTGACAAGAGACTGTATCTCCTATGTCTGTACACAGGTCTAAATACACTGATTACAAGACAACATTACCTCCAGCAAAGGCAGACCCCATCATCATCATCCACCACTATCCTGCTGTTGACCATATTTAAATACACTTTGATATGTGCACCACCAGACACTGCGAAAGACCTCACACTGGGCACCAAAGAGAACCAAAGGAGAAAGCACAGAAAATCAAAATGCTGCTTTCAGATGCTCATCCAGACACAACCTTCCCTGCCTTTTTCTTTTCAAGATGAGCTTCAGCTACTCAGTTTGGATATACACATTCAAACTCTCCCAAAACTTCATCAACTTTGGATGTGAGTGGTAGCTGGCACTTCTCTATTTTTTTCTACATAGTCAAATGCATCAAAAGACAATGAGGAAGGCTGCATGATTCATAGTAATGGAATGAAATGCCATTCACAAATGTTTTTTCCATAGCAATTTGTCGCTTATTGTATTGAAACCACTTCAGAAGATGTGTCTCAAAGAGCCTTTTGATATTAGCATGATTAAAAACACAATGAAATTAAGCAATCCCATAATATTTCTGTATGTTATATGAGCAGGACCTTGAGTGACCACTTCATTCAACCCCCTGATAAATGGCTGCTTCTAACAGAAGGCTGTTATTCCACAAGATGCCTCAGATAATTGTATAACACCAAGGAATTCAAATCTTCTCACCCCAGAGGCATTTTGGCTCACCAAAATTTAGCTGTCCAGCTTTGGTGTTGGTTCTAGCCTACATGTCTCAAACCTTCTCAAATCAGCCAAGAAAGATGCATGTCCCAAAAGACATTCTGCCCACTTCAAAAATTGATGTCTAAAATTAATGGGAACGTTTGCCCTCTAGATGTATCCCTATCTCTTTATTGACTATCTAGATGTCTACCTGGATGTCAAATGCTTTTCTTGCTGTTTCCACCATATGCAGAGTTAGCATTTACATACATACCCGACTTGTTACACACACCTCCATAATGATTTCCTATACCTCAAGCACACTGTTACACAAGTATGCATAACTTTGCATTTATATACTACACGGCATTAAAAAAAGCTTTCAACAAGATGTAGATGAAAAAGGCCCTTCCAAAGTGCTAGCCATCCCAGATCCCTACCTGCCGGGCAGTTGCATCGCTGGTGTGCGTCTCGAACTTCTCGATGTCTTGGCAAGTGGAACTTTAATTTCTGTCAAGGGAGAAGAAAGAGCAAAAGGATTCATTAGTAACCATTGAAACCAAAGCCTCATATTCTTAGAAAAGTGGGACTGGGGGATGCTGCCCAAGAAGAGATGGGAGAGACAGAGCAGAACAGTTTGGGAATGAAGAAAGGCATTAAAGTTCATAGTCTTTAACTAGAAATGTGGGGTTTGATTGGAAGCAGGCTGTGGGAGTTTCGTAATGGCCTCCAAATGTGGTCCTCCTGACAGGCATTACAAAATCAAGAGCCAGCAGTGGCGAATAAAGAGGTGACTGTGTCCTCATGAGAACAGCGTGCTTCTCAGAAGACGCACTCAGCAGATGAAAAATGGAGATCTGAAGCAGGTACTCTTCCCCCCTGTGGCAGACTCCTTATGTTCACCAAGACACCTGGACAGACAGAAGGGTCCCACTGAAAAACTGCGGCCAAAGGTGTCCTGAAAAACAGCAACAGCATTTCCGAAAACCTTCACAGGCTGTGACACTTAATTTTTCTCCAAGTGCAGAACAAGACAAAACCTATCAAGAGCTTCCACAAGGTGGAATCACATCAAAATGTTAATTTCCAATTAGTCTGGAGTTCTAATGGTGCCGATGTGTCAGTCTCCTGCTCTCTGGCCCCATCTGTGTACCTCTTAAAGGGGCAATAGAGTCCACCTCAGACCACCACATTTTCCTTCACTGGAAATGTTATCAAAATTGACCCATGTCCTGAGCAAAATGCACTTTAGAGACAGCATCCACACCACCCCCGTAGACTTTATTAAAATAACTGTGATTTAGTGAAGAAAATGCAAATCAATCCAAATAAGTTATTCATTAATGCCTGTGAACTGCGCTTGGTTAATGATTTGAGATGATTTGAGAAGACTGAGCTGACGGGGTTCCTGTGATAAGGTGTCACTCCCTCTTCCCTTCTAACCCTCACACCCAATTGTTCATCCAGTTGTACCTCCTTATTGTCCAACCTACTTCACAACTGGGGTCAACATTTCAAAAGAAATGGCCTTATGTTGGTCTCAACAGCAGCCCATGCCCTGGATCATATAGAAATGACTTGATTTTCACAAGTAAGTGAGCACCTTCCTGCAAGAAGGTATCAGTTTGGGGAAAATTTCTTTTAGGGAGGAAAAAAAATAAAGCAACATATTTCTGCCTGGGATGAGGGAAGGCAGAACTGGCTGGAACACTTCCATTTTTCACTTTGAAAGGACTGGCTTCCTTAGTGCAAGTCAAAATCAGTAACGGTTGTTGTGACTGACTAGAAATTGAATATTTTCAGAGCTTTTTTCTTGCATGGTAGACTGAAATGTTTTGATACTGAGTTGATCTGATATCAGGGCGAGGAGAGGGTTTCACATGAGGAGAATTGCCAGTTCCCATACAGCATTTTATCTGTGTTTACCTTCTCAGTTTAAAAGCACAGATACGTGAATCTTTGCATTTGGGCATGTTCCCATCTAGCTGCCACCCCCAAATGGCATGGATGTGCTCCACAGTGCTGCCTGGCTTCAAAGATTTTGTGCTAATGGTCAAACATGGGCACAAATAGGACAGCGGAGCCTTTATTTGGGTACTTGCACTGGTATGTAGACATAGGCATTCCCGTTTCCATCTACACATGTGCCAACCAAAATGTCTGAACACAAGACTGCCACATTTGGGTGGGGTTCCCACGCTGGGGAACTGGGCTTAGCGCAGGGAAGGGTGGTTGTTCACACAGAGAGGAGCAGAAAGTCATTTCCTAACCAGCAAGGGTCCGACACACTACAGCAGGCCCTTTATAGGGCAGAAATCTGCAAGGAAACATGCAACAGATCCCTGCCCCACCAAGTGCAGAGGCACCCCAGGGGCCAAAGGGGAATGGCCCAGGGGGAAGGCAGAGTTCAGGTTTGCTGCAAGAAGACTTGGCTGGGTTGCTCTGCTGGTGCAGAAGTTGAGGAATAGCATAACTGGACTTACCAGGGGAAGTGATGACCCAGCAGGACTTGAGCGTGACTGGGAGAGGAACAGGAGTGATAGCATTTCCCCACAACTTTATCTGCAGGGTCAGGGTACTGGAAACACCTGGGACAACTGAAATAGCCTTCTCAAGGACGGGGGCCCCTCAGAAGGGAGGTGTGGGTGCTCTTGGGCAGGACTGGAAGCACAGCCCCCAAGTACCGGTACCATCCAGCCATCGAACACTCACTGGCATTGGGCGTTTTCCCCCAACCCTGGCCATTGTGGTGCCTCCCTGGAGCCCAGGAGCTCTGCACATCCCTGGGGAGTGCAAAGGGCAGTGGTGCCGTGGGACTGCTCCCCTTCAGCGGGAGGCAAAACCTACCAGGAATTTAGGAGTGCCTGGAGTTCAGTTTCTTCCACAGTCTATTAAACAAACATTGACTGCAACAGAAAAAATCCTTGGCTTCTGGAGACCTGAGTTCAACTTTGGGTTGAGATGGCGAAACAAACCAAATTCCCAGCCTTTTCTGCTTCCCTCATTACCCCTGTGCAAAATACTGCCTGGTTCAACACAAGAAGCTGGCTTTGCTCAGGAGAGCAAAAAGAAAGGGCTTTCCTCTAAAACTGGCCTTTCCAAGAGAAAACTTCCATTGCCAGGCAACAGAAAATCATTCAAATTTAGGGCAAGGTTGACTTCTGTAAGCAAAAATAAAAGAACATGGTCTCTGGGAATCTAGTGTTTGCGGTCTTCTTTCTGGGATCTGGGGTTTGCTTTTTTACCTGGGGGACACCTAGAGCATGAAACAATCAGAGCAGCAACTGGCTACTTCTTGCCCTGGCAGAAATGCTGAAAACATATCTTGTGGAGAGGATTGATAGCCTGCTTGCTCTTGCCTGTCATGTTTTCCAGTGACATAACAGCTGCACCTTCCCCCCACACATACGAAAGTGGCTGAAAAAGCCTTTGCCAGCACCGGGGCCACAGCTGACTGGCTCCCACGTGGGGAATGTGCACCTCTGTGTATTTAGGGAGCCATCACACATCGCTGAGTGCAGAGGAAAGGGGAAAACCCTCTGCCTGCAAGAGGGCAAGGGCAGGAGGGTCGGGCTGAAACACGTGCTGGAAATGGGCAATAAAGCTAGCACAGGCTTTTCTCGTGGGTTTTGTTAACTCTCCTCTAGCATGGCAGGACAGGGCTGGCCTGTGTGGGCAGAGCAGTGAAAGCAAGACCTCTTCTGTCATCAAAGGACCATGGCTGTGGCCTCCTAAACCTTGCAAGTGCCTGTCTATTTTGGATGGGCACTTGAGATTAAGTGAAAGAGAGGGCACTTCTTCAAAGGGGGGCAGATTAATAGCTCTTTAGCAGTCATAGTTGTTTGCAGTCACCCGGGGAGGTGAAATCATTTCCCACCACTATCTCCAACAGCTAAAAGAAACATGTCTCAAATAGATAATCTATTACAACCATCAGGAGGATTTCAAGGGCTGGTGGTTTTGTTAACTCTCATTGTTTTATCTCCAATTTAGCTGTTTTTTCTTAAAGGCCCAGCTCCTGGAATCACAGGACCATGTGGCATAGAGCAAAAGCAAGCAGTGAGCCCTCCTAGATGGAACAAAAAGCCTGGAAGTAACACCATCTGGGTTCAAGAACTGCAGGCAGCTGAAAGGAAACAGGACTTAGCTACCAGAGGAATTGGAAGAAAAAAGTAGATCATGATTTTGGGGTGGAAAACACTAAGCTAAAGATCAAGGCAGGGAATGCTTAGAGCATCTTGCCAACCCTGGGAAGCGGAATTGAGCAGTGTGCTTTGAGACATTGAAGCAAAAGGAGGGAAAAAAAAGCTTTAAGTTGGGAGGGAAAGGGAGTTTTCATGTGCCCCTCCTTTGCTCACATAACTCTTGTCCTGTGCAGGGACAGGAGTTGGATTCGATGATTCTTGTGGGTCCCTTCCAACTCACGACATTCTATGATTCTAAGTAAGGAGAGAGTCCCAAGGAAAAGAGCCTATTGGGAAAGCAGTGAGGATTAATGCTCCCTCCCCATCCATGGCACAGCCTCTGAATCCCTTCAGCATCACTAAAGACAACAAATACTTTCGACACAACCCCCTGAGAGGCTGAGCACACTCATCATGGTGCAGAGGGGCAGCTGATCTTCCTCCAGGTTTTACGGGATAACTGCTGTTGTGTTACAAACACACACACTTCTACCTGTACATTCAGGGCTTTTTTCCTAGCAGCAGCACTGAATCCATCCTGCTCTCCATCCTGCCGAGCTTTTGGCAATCAAAATAGTACCAAATGTTACCCAGTATGGGAAAGGACCTTGTTTTCTTCTTTGGAAAGCTTTTCCAATTCCTGCAAATGCCAGTAGTGAGTATTTGTGCTCTTTGTATGAATTTCTGATGCCCCATAAATGCCGAGGA